>JAQFVV010000178.1:1668414-1777873 GCA_028023455.1 Epiperipatus broadwayi | reverse complement strand
TATTTACATTTTTATTATATAGAAATGTAATTTTACGATTAAATTTTTTATAAATTTTTATATAGTAGTTATTCAAATAATATTGACATCGACTTTTATAATTAAACCATTCATCAACATCATGAAGATTAATAAAATAATTTAAACACTTTAAATATTTACGCTGATTAAACAGAAAACATTTGCATTGACTTATTATATTCCGTAAAATAATCATTTTAATATCTTGTATTTTAGTATCTTGCAAATTACATTCCTTATTTATTTTAACGTTGCAACAGTTTGGGAAAATATGACTCATTTTACAATTATATAAAAATTGCAATCTACCTTTTAGACGTATTATTCTCATTGACACTCGCTTCCATTCTTGTAAAATCCAAATTTGATTATCCATATTAAAAATTTTAATATTCCAAATTAAACGTAAAGCAATAAATAACCGTATTATATTCCAAAGTAAAAGTAACTCAATACATAACCGTATTATATGTAAATTATTAATAAATGTCTGTATTCCAATTATAATAAAATATATATAATTATTCAAAACAATACAATAATTAATACAGTAACAATATTTTAAACAAATATATACCAATTTAATAGAAGTACTTTCAACTATCTATGTAGTCGTTGTCAACTAGACTCAAATTGTATTAGAAAAAACCGTTACAAATGTAAACAAAAGCAATACGTCATACATCAATTTTCCCACAATTCATTAATTTTTATATTGGCTGTCTGTCTATTTATCAACTGTTGCTTTTCACTTTTTATTAACATAGCTTCTTTAATTTTGCGTTTATTATTATTTCTTTCAATACACAGAATTTTAACTTTATTAAAATCAAAATCAAAACCATAATTACATGTTACATTATGATCAAAAAATACTGATGGTGATACATCATCATTTCTAACATTCTCTTGTCTTGATTTTTGCACTCGTTTATATAATAACAAATGCTCCCTTGATCTTTTCTCCAATGTACATCGAGATTCCCCAATATAAGCCTTTCCACAAAAACATAGCCATTTATATATTGCACAACTTTGATTTAAAATACCACACCTATTTTTTGAATTATTTATTAATCTATTTAAATTAGGAGTAGTATAAAATGCAACTCGACATATATTTTTATATATCTGTTTTATAAATTTAACCTGTTCATTACAAATAAATGGTATTGATATCCAAGTATATTTTATTTTATCAATATCTATAGCATCTAAAATATTTCTATTATTATTAAACTTAGTAACAATATTATAAATTAATTTATGATCATATCCAACATTTAACAAATCCATAATAAATACATTTATGTTACTTATTTTATCAGAACTATATTTACATAATTTATTATTCCTAAATAAAAATGATTTTAAACTGGATAATTTATGTGCAATTGGCACATTTGAATACCAAGGAATATATCCTCTTTTTTCAATATCTTTTATTACCATACAATAATCTAATTTATTTTTATTACGTGTAACTTTAATATCTAAATACTGAATTGACTTTTTTTCTTCAAAAGATTTACTCCATTTTAAACCTTCTAAACTATTTAATTCATTGAATAATACATTTATAATATCTAAACTTCCACAAACGAAAACATCATCAACATACCTGTAATAAATTTTAATACCTTGGCAATATATATTAGTATTAAGAATTATATCTTCATATCTTGATACTACAAAACTACATATTTGTGAAACTACAGGAAGTCCCATAGGCCATCCATAATCCATTTTATAATAATTTTCATTAAATATAGCATATATATTTTTATCAATAAAATATAATACATCATTTACAAATTTTACTTTTTTAACATCAACTTTTTTTAACCTTAAAGCATCTAATATAATTTTTATAGATTTTAATCTATCTATTGAACCGTACATCTCACATATATCAAATGTACAAATACTATCATTATTATTAATATTAATATTTTGAATTTTCTTTACAAAATCAAACGATGAATTAATAGTATATTTTCCAAATCCAAGAACATCTTTTAATAATGTTTCTATAAATCTACAGGTTTCATAGTAAAATGATCCGCCAAAGTCAATCATTAATCTTAAAGATTTATCTTGTTTATGTAGTTTAATATTCGAAAAAATTCTAGGACAAATTGCAGCAGATGGATAAAGACGATAATACGTGTGAGCATCTATATATTTATTCTTTTTAGCTTTTTTTAAAATATCATCAATAAACTTTACACGTAAATTTTCAATGTTTATTTTTCCAACTTGTTTAAATTTAAGCTTTTCCATTTGAATTAAAACTTTATCGTAGTAATCAAGTTTTGACATAAGACATAACCTTAAACCCTTATCTTCTTTTAAACAAACAAGATCGTTATCATGAAGAAAGTTTTTAAATCTAAATATATGCGAATTCCAATTGCAATTAGTTCTATTTTTAAATTTCTTAACATTCACTTTTTGTATTAATTCCTTTGATATTTCAGGAGAACATTTAATTACACTAAAAGAATGTTCAACAGCAGCTTTTAACTCTAAATTACAATCCACCCACATACCACCAACGTATTTAGAACCATAATTCAAAATATATTCTTGTTGAAAATCAATATCCATGTTAGATAAATTGACATAGTTACTATTTTTTCTCCTATTTACATTTTTATTATATAGAAATGTAATTTTACGATTAAATTTTTTATAAATTTTTATATAGTAGTTATTCAAATAATATTGACATCGACTTTTATAATTAAACCATTCATCAACATCATGAAGATTAATAAAATAATTTAAACACTTTAAATATTTAGGCTGATTAAACAGAAAACATTTGCATTGACTTATTATATTCCGTAAAATAATCATTTTAATATCTTGTATTTTAGTATCTTGTAAATTACATTCCTTATTTATTTTAACGTTGCAACAGTTTGTGAAAATATGACTCATTTTACAATTATATAAAAATTGCAATCTACCTTTTAGACGTATTATTCTCATTGACACTCGCTTCCATTCTTGTAAAATCCAAATTTGATTATCCATATTAAAAATTTTAATATTCCAAATTAAACGTTGATGTTAAAAAAGTAAAATTTGTAAATGATGTATTATATTTTATTGATAAAAATATATATGCTATATTTAATGAAAATTATTATAAAATGGATTATGGATGGCCTATGGGACTTCCTGTAGTTTCACAAATATGTAGTTTTGTAGTATCAAGATATGAAGATATAATTCTTAATACTAATATATATTGCCAAGGTATTAAAATTTATTACAGGTATGTTGATGATGTTTTCGTTTGTGGAAGTTTAGATATTATAAATGTATTATTCAATGAATTAAATAGTTTAGAAGGTTTAAAATGGAGTAAATCTTTTGAAGAAAAAAAGTCAATTCAGTATTTAGATATTAAAGTTACACGTAATAAAAATAAATTGGATTATTGTATGGTAATAAAAGATATTGAAAAAAGAGGATATATTCCTTGGTATTCAAATGTGCCAATTGCACATAAATTATCCAGTTTAAAATCATTTTTATTTAGGAATAATAAATTATGTAAATATAGTTCTGATAAAATAAGTAACATAAATGTATTTATTATGGATTTGTTAAATGTTGGATATGATCATAAATTAATTTATAATATTGTTACTAAGTTTAATAATAATAGAAATATTTTAGATGCTATAGATATTGATAAAATAAAATATACTTGGATATCAATACCATTTATTTGTAATGAACAGGTTAAATTTATAAAACAGATATATAAAAATATATGTCGAGTTGCATTTTATACTACTCCTAATTTAAATAGATTAATAAATAATTCAAAAAATAGGTGTGGTATTTTAAATCAAAGTTGTGCAATATATAAATGGCTATGTTTTTGTGGAAAGGCTTATATTGGGGAATCTCGATGTACATTGGAGAAGAGATCAAGGGAGCATTTGTTATTATATAAACGAGTGCAAAAATCAAGACAAGAGAATGTTAGAAATGATGATGTATCACCATCAGTATTTTTTGATCATAATGTAACATGTAATTATGGTTTTGATTTTGATTTTAATAAAGTTAAAATTCTGTGTATTGAAAGAAATAATAATAAACGCAAAATTAAAGAAGCTATGTTAATAAAAAGTGAAAAGCAACAGTTGATAAATAGACAGACAGCCAATATAAAAATTAATGAATTGTGGGAAAATTGATGTATGACGTATTGCTTTTGTTTAGATTTGAAGAGCGTTTTTCTAATACAATTTGAGTCTAGTTGACAACGACTACATAGATAGTTGAAAGTACTTCTATTAAATTGGTATATATTTGTTTAAAATATTGTTACTGTATTAATTATTGTATTGTTTTGAATAATTATATATATATATATATATATATATATATATATATATATATATATATATATATATATATATTGAATCAACTTAGTGATTTAACATTTATAAAAAAGTTATATATAGCTTATACTAAATTTATCATTACTATGGGATATTTGTGGAAATGCCTGAAGAGAGTCAATTGCGATTTCTACTCTGAGCTCGAATTCCGAGCATAACAAGGTTATTAATAGAAGAGTGGATTGGATTATGTTTTAAATCACATGATCCATGGCATTCTATAAGAAGACTCAAAGTCCGACTATAGGTAGATATGACTTCCTTGAGTCCTGAAAAGAATTGTCCCGTTATACATGGTACCCATACTTAAGGCATGAAACAGTAGTTTTCCATTAATTAAATCCATAGTTTAAAAATAAAAAAATATATGAGTATGTTGTGAATTTAGTAAAAACATTGAATAATAAATAATAGAGACCTTGAAATAAAATAAATCATAATAAATAGATGAATCAGTCACTTTAAAATAAATAAATACGATTATAATTTGGGCATTAAAATATATATTATAATAACATCTTATAAAAGTAGGTAAAATAGAATTACATTTAAAGGCATAAGCACAGCATGAAATCTTATGGCATATATTAAATTATTACTTTGAAAAGAAAGTAACTTATATTTATATATAACTTTAAATTTTTTTTCATTAATGATAACTAGAAGTGGGAAAAAGCTAATAATAATGGAAGTAAAAAGATTTGAAGAATCTTTAAGCAATAAAGATAGTGAAATAGAAATTACTTCAATTAGTAATGAACAAGGATCTTTACAAGTCCTAATGTCTGAGGGATCTGTAACAGAAGTTGAACATCTTTCACAAGTTCACATGACAGATCAAATATTACCTCAAACACAAAAGGTAGCTGAAGCTATAATGGTACAACTTCAAAAAAGTGATAAGAATATAACTCAATTGGTTCAAATGATAATGGATCTAAAAGTTAATATGAAAGCAAATATGAATAAAATGAATGTTAATATGGATAATATAAAAGCTGATATGAATAATATAAAAGCTGATATAAATAAAATGAATGCTGATATGAAGGGAGAAATGACTAGAATGAATGATAATATGGTAACTAAAGTTGATATGGATAATATGGAAGGGAAATTAAAAGAAGACATAATTTATATAAAAAAAAGAGTTAAAGAAAAATATTGATGATGTTAAGGAAAGGATGCAAGTAAAAATCAAAGATGTTGAAAATAAATTGTTTGAAGAAATGAAACAATTATCATTAGATTTAAATAATGTTCAAAAAGATAATGTTGAAATGAAACAAACAGTAAATGAAGTGAGAAAAGAGAAGAATGAAGGAAACTTACAATGTCAACAATGTTTTAAAGGATTTAGTTGTAGTGTAACTAGTCAATTAGAAATCAAATGTCAAGAGATGCACCAGAACCAGAAACTTTTAAAAATGAAATCCAAACAAACCAAGAAAAGTACCATGAAAAGATTCATAAAGAATTTCAAGATATTTATGTGAAAGTAAATCAGTTTAATACAAGACAGAGTTGTGAAATAGAAACAAGGATGGAAATTAGTGAAACCATAAAACAAGGTTTAAGGCAGCTAAGAGATAAAGTGGCTTTAAATGAAGCAGATATAATTATAAATAAAAAGGCTTTAGAAATATTTATAAAGGACACAAGTGGAACACAGAATCAAATACATCACTTGAATAAAACCACTACCCAAAATTTTATCCACATTGAATCTCAATTAAATAAAAATTCACAAAATATAGAAAGGCAATTAAGTGAACATAGCCCAAATATACAAGATGATAAAGATAAGAGAAATGTAGAAAATAATTCAGATACATTTACCCAAGATCTTAATGATGCAAGAAAATCCCTATTGGAATCTATCTTTCCACATCAAATGATGCAAGAAAATGAAGAATATTTTATTCATGATAATTTTGATGAAGTTAATCCTAACATAAATCTAAGTAATTCAGATTTACCTATGCTAACACAACATATAGATTCTACAGTGCTAAATAAACCATATAATCATACAACACAAATAAATACCATTAATCAATTTGTGTGACTCAAGGTTTTTAAGGAATTACCAAGTGAAGCACCCATAGAACACCTTAAGAGTCTCAATTTACATTTTTTAGTAAATAAGAATTTGACTGAGGGAGAAAACTGATTATTGCTTATAGTCATTTACAGGGGTATGCACTCCTATGGTAGGAGTCATTATTCAAAACTCCATCCACATTTAATGATTACCAAGTTATGTTCATTAAAAATTTTTGGAGTAGGGATAAACAAGAAACATTACTTTATCAACTATTTCAAGAGAAATATAGGCCTTCTCCAGGGGAAACATTAACTAAATTCTTCCGACATCAATTACCAAACTTAGAACATTAAGTACTTATCATTTAACAGAAGGTGATATTGTTCATATTGTCAATAGAAGTTTGCCATGGAAAATTGAGCAAACATTGTTATGCACAAATACCACTAGTATAGAAAAAGTAACAGAATTACTTAACAGTATTGATTTAAATAATACTAACATATCATCAAGAACTACTGAAAAGAGAAAAGAAGAACTCACAGTAAATACTATTTATTATAAAAAAAGAAAGAATAATAATGACATAAATCATTGGAAAGGGAAATCATTACAGCTAATCCCTTCTCATATGTACTCAAATAAGAGTAATCAAACATCAAATAATAAAAACAAGATGAATCCTCTCAATAGCCCAGAAAAATCTCAACCTACAACCAGTAATCATGCACTGAAAATACAACAAATACCAAACTGAAAAGGTACTTGGGGTCATGTTCTTCACCTCAAGAAATGGAAAAAAAACAATGATGGACATAAATAAAATAGAAATCTGGGAAATCACTAATTTGATGCATTCATGGGAGGACAGAGCACCTGATTTTGCTTTGCAAAGTTGCCCCATGACAGAGGGGTTGTTTGAGGACATACCAGTTAAAGCATTATTAGATTCTGGTAGTCAAATATCAGTGGGGTCAGATGCATTCTATCATAAAGTTTGGACAAATAATCCTAACATCAAAATCTTACCACTAAAATCCACACAAGTCACCATGGCGAATAATAGAAAAGCCAAATTTTTACAAAAACAAATTTGGATACAAATTAAAATTGGCCAAACAACACTCTATCATGTCTTTCTTATATTATATGGTTTAATACATGAGACTATCTTAGGGGCAGATTTCCTCCACATGAAACATTCTATCCTTGATTTCTCAAATAAGATTGTTAGGATTAATGATGAGGTTGCTTACCTCCATTAGAAATCCTCTATCCGACCCCTTGTGAACGTGTTATGTGGGAGCTTGGTTGTTGTTTAGGACTTATTTAGGAGATGAGCATAAGGGGTGGGTTAAGATAACCAAGCATGTAATCGATTTCATCAATTGGAATGTGAATGAATCAACTGGATTCACGCCAATTAGATTACACTTTACAAAAACCATACCAACATTATTTGCAAGATGTAAACCTATGGCTACATATGCTGAAATAGATACAGAAGAAAATAGAGTAAAAGCTTATGAACAACTTGTAAAAAAGGCCAATCAAAAATAAAAATGTGAAGACAATTTCACACAAGTTCAAAATTGGGGATCAAGTTTTTATAAAAACACCTCATATGAGTAAACCCCAAGAGAGCAAATATCAAAAGTTTTACCATCAATATGAAGGACATTATTGTATCATAAAGCAAACAGATCCCAATGCATTCTGGATAAATATAAAAGGAGACATTAAAGGCACTTACAATGCTAGAGCTTTAAAACCCTATTTTGGTCAAACAAATTAATAATGTTTGCCACATTCTTACATGAGTAAAATATTGGAAGAAAAGATAAATTGGAATAGGTAAGGAGAGAAAAAGTTTTCATCTAAAAGTATATAGGTATATATATGTGTATAAGGATGTATGTAAGTCAAAAAAGACATTAATTTTCTTTAATGAGGGTATGTTAAGCAATTAAAATTAATTCTTAGGATACCTGAAAACTAAAGTCATTTTAAGAGTTAATCCATGCTGAATGATGGATGTTCTCATGTTCTGGATAGTTCTCAAAAAAGTCCATGAGTCTTAAAGAAAATCAGGATGGAGACTACCAAACAAACATATGTGTCATCTATAAAAGAGGCACATAACAATAAATCCATTAAAGAAAAATAAAAAAGGGGAGAAAAAGAAAGAACCCTATATATATAAACCTCCTTGGCCTTTTATTTAAATTGAATGATGCTTAATATAGAGAAAGAGAAAGGGTTAAAAAATAGGGCAAATAATAAGGGTTGATAAATGCACGAAAGAAAAACAAGCTCCACAACTTTATATTTAATGCAAACATTGACACACATTAAGTGTCCACATTTTAATGGTAAATATATAATTTGAACTATTTTAAGAAGGGGGTAATGTGATAGTACCATATGAGCCTCATCTAAAACAATTTGTGTTTCTTTGTGAATTTAACTGTGCCTATATCAAATCAACAGATATAAATAACATACACCTATCTTAAGCTTTTCATATATCATTTATATACATAAACTAATTAATATTAAAAGAATAATTCTAAAAATGAATTATTCTAATTTGTTTATACACACACATAAATAAATGTTTCTAACTAATAGTATTTTTTTTATTAACCAAAACTTGACATTGACAAAGCCGTAAGTCATCATTGCATTTTATCAGTTGAAACAAAGGAAATAAACATTTGGAGTTCATTACAAATTGTATATTTTAAACAATAGAGAGTGTGGGCATGATTATGTGATATGCTGTCAGAAATTGATCCAAGTATAAAAATGAACTAATATTGTTATAACAATAATCTTCTATTTAGTTATCAAGGCAATAACTACGTCTGTAAATTTAAATGTGTTCAAATTTAGAACACATTTAAGAAAAAAAAAAGATTCAATATTTTAAAACTTTCTTCAAGTAATTAATTTACTTACTTTTAATATTATAAAGAACTATAAAAAAATAATCATTGAAATTGACAAGGTTATAAGAGTTATCAACATCTTCAAAATGAGTTTTCAAAATATATGTTTAAGAAGACAAAAATTTATAAAGATGTTCTTTGGCTAGACAATTTATGCCAAGGATTTCTGCTGATGTTTTAAACCTGAACATGTAAATTTATTCCTACTTAATGCCTAAAGTATAATCATTGTAATTTCCACTAAAAAAGTTGCCTTAATAATGGAGTATTATATTGAAGAAGATTTTAAATATTTTACTATGCAAATATTTAAAAGAATGAATATTTGGATTACCTCTTCGAAGGATGATCAAGGAACTTTACCTTTCAACATTCATCATCATTTTATTTCATCTAAGGAGGAATATGAAACCATTATTCTTTCACATCTTGGAATACTTCATTGTGCACTTTAATAACTCTTAAACTTTATTTCCTTTGGGGATAATTATATTTACGTGGAAAAATTACTTCGTATATTAAATTGGAGAACTGATAAGATGAACGTTTTATTTTTATTTATTTAATAAAATTTAGATGTTGATATTTTGATATATGCTCTGGTGAAAGTGATGGCTGACTAAGGTAAAAGTTTTTAAATTATTTCAATTTGGAAGTAAGTTTTATTATATTCCAAATTGAATCTTACCTGACAATTATCATAATTTCTTTTTAAACATACATAATTAATATCAGAATACATTCTATTATTAATCTAGTGTGAATGGATGTTATCTTATATAGACATATAACACACACTGAATCATTTTAATGACACAATACGTAGATTTATAATGTATGGTGGTATTATTTATTGTACACATGATTTTAAATTATATATATGTAAATAATTACATTATGTTTTTTCTGAATGTTAAATAGTTTATTATTGTATATATAAGCACAGATTATAATTCTAAATTTTAATACTTTTATTAGTTATGTGATAATATTTTTGTTTCTATTACAGATTAAAATGTGTTAAACTTGATTTTAAAATTAAACAGGTCTTGTTTGTTTATTTTATTTAGAAGCAATAATTATAAATATACATACTCACACACACACACACATATATATATATATATATATATATTGAATCAACTTAGTGATTTAATATTTATAAAAAAGTTATATATAGCTTATACTAAATTTATCATTACTATGGGATATTTGTGGTAATGCCTGAAGAGAGTCAATTGTGATTTTTATTCTGAGCTCAAATTCCGAGAGTAATGAGGTTATTAATAGAAGAGTGGATTGGATTATATTTTAAATCACATCATCCATGGCATTCTATAAGAAGACTCAAAGTCTGACTATAGGTAGATGCGACTACCTCGAATCCTGAATAGGATCATCCTGTTATTTTATATATATATATATATATATATATATATATATATATATATATATATATATATATATATATATATATATATATATATATATATATATATATATATAAGCACAGATCTATCAATAATGATGTTGATATCCAAATATCAGAAGGGTTTAGCATATTTCATCATATAGAATATACAAATATAGTGAGATAAAGTAAACTGTAACTATTAAATATTGATAATAGTGAGAAATAATATATTGATAATAGTGAGAAGTAATACTTCAGAGATGAGAGAGTTCTTACAATTTTGGATAAACTGGTTTGTTACCAAAAGCCATATTGTTTCTATCGATCTAATGTAAATTCAGAATAAAGAGGGATGAATAATAACTTTATTCTTTGCCTTAATACTAAATTTGCCCTGCTACCACTAATGATTATTGCATTTATAACTTAATATGTGTAGTAAAAATCAGTCACATGTTATAACGTATATAGCTTGCATTACCAGTATGCAATATATAAAGAGCCTGCTAATAGCTCTAAACAAGCTTATTTATTTACTTATTTTTATGATAAATGCTACAAGAGAAAGTATCTAAAGCCTTTATCTATTATTGTCCCCATCCCCAGACCAGTTTCAAGTTGTGGCTATTTTCAGTGAGGAGCTGGGACCTTAGATTCAAAATTTAAACTCAAGCTAAACATTTATTTAATTTGAAAACTGGTCCAGGGATGGGGACAATCATAGCTAAAGGCTGCAGGTACTTTCTCTTGTAGCATTTATCATAAAAATAAATATATAAGCTTGTTTAGAGCTATTAGCATGCTCTTTATATATTACATATTGATAATGGAAGCTATATAGGCCATGTGACTGATTTTTACTGATATTATAATTTTACTGTTAGGGCTTTGGTTATGTTAAATTGCTAAGCCTACTAATATATGGGATCACTGAATTTAGTTCAGGCCCAAATAGTTTCTTTAGTTAAAGAGCTGAATTTGAAGACATTGTAGGTATCTGAAGATTTAGATCTTTTTCTTAATATTTAAGAATTAGAAAATGCTTAGCTTGAATTAGTATTTTAAATCTAATGTCCTAACTCCTCACTGAAGAGAGCCATAGCTCAAAATTAGTCTGAGGATCTATTAGCAGGATCTTTATATATTACACATTGGTAATGCAACATGTGACTGATTTTTACTAATATTATAATTTTGCTATTAGGGCCTTAGCTATATATGAGATCACTGAATTTAGCTCAGACCCATATAGTTTCTGTAGTTAAAAACTGAATTTGAAGAGATGTAGCTGAATATTTAGATCTTTTTTTTTAATATTTAAGAATTAGATAAATGCTTAGATTGAGTTAGTATTTTGAATCTAATGTCCTAGCTCCTCATTGAAAAGAACCATATATTGAAACCAGTCTCAGGATGGGGACAATCATAGATAATGTCTTCAGGTACTTTCTCTTGTAGCATTTATCATAAAAAATAAGCTTGTTTAGAGCTAGTAGCAGTCTCTTTATATATTACATATAGGTAATGCAAGTTACATAGAGCTATTAGAAGGCTCTTTATATATATATATATATATATATATATATATATAAGAGCCTATATATGCAATATATATATATATATATATATATTGCATTAGTTGGTCTCAGGGGGCATCTACAGCTCTACTTAGATGCCAAATATATTATAAGATCTAAGAGTTTAAACATATTCCAGTTGGGAAACCACATGTAAATGATTATATGTATTTACATAATTTTGATAGACAGATTAACTAGATTTTTCATCATATATTCTTTTGGTGGTTAGTTTATGGATCATGTGATTATTAAAGTTTTATAATTAGTGTGCACCATATATTTTAAACATTACGGTGTTTTCATCATATATGTTAAATTAATCTTTATTATTATTATTATTATTATTATTATTATTATTATTATTATTATTATTATTATTATTATTATTATTATTATTATTTAGACCTAGTGTTATCTCTATTGCTTTATTTTTCTCTTTGGATAACCAATTTTATAAATCACACATACCATATACTTATCACTGAACTTAAAAGTTTTTATATCACTTTTGGAATGCTACAAAGAACAACACGAATAAATTTTAATGAAACCAACGATTTAATAATAATTAAGAAAAATTAGATTGCAAATGCATTTTTTAAACTACCTATCAAAAATATAGGAGCATTTTCTTTTAATTATTATTATTATTATTATTATTATTATTATTATTATTATTATTATTAATAATAATAATAATAATAATAATAATAATAATAATAATAATAATAATAATAATAATAATAATAATAATAATAATAATAATAATAATAATAATAATAATAATAATAATAATAATAATGAATTATTTTTTAATGCAAGAGAAAAATGAGTCTTTTACAAATATTTTATTAATAAAGTTATAATAATTAATGATCAGCAGCCTTTCCAAGCTATTGTACATGCGCTTTTTTTATGAGTGTTAATAATAAATGAATATTAATTTTTTTTCCCAACACAAGATATAGTATTTATGAAAGAATAAAATGAATCCACTTATTCTTTCCAACCCAAATGCTTATATATGGGCAAATCTTAAGTACTGGAAATGAAAGCGTGGAAATTAACACTCGTAAAAAAAGCACATGCACAATAGCTTGGAAAGGCTGATCTTTAATTATTACAATTTATAAGACATAGCACTATAAAAATAAATGCTTATTTACATATGTTTAAGTTTCATTTGATAGTGACATTTAGTAAATTCTAGATAATTTTGTCAATGTCATTCATTCCGACATCGTAAACAGTAATTTAAAGTGAGTGGTCTACCCTCATGCTTTCATTTCCAGTACTTAAGATTTGCCCATATATAAGCATTTGGGTTGGAAAGAATAAGTGGATTCATTTTATTCTTTCATAAATACTATATTTTGTGTTGGGAATGAAAGTATTCATTTATTATTAACACTTGAAAAAAAGCGCATGCACAATAGCTTGGAAAAGCTGATCTTTAATTATTACAATTTATAAGACATAGCGCTATAAAAATAAATGCTTATTTAATAAAGTTATGTAAAATGATCTTACCAAATTTTTCTTTGTTTTATTAATCTGTTGAGATTAACATATATGCAATATTTATATCTTTTCTTCTGTATTTAATATATTTGTCAGTTTACCATAAAAAGCCTCCAGTAGTTAATCATATACTTGCAAGGCTTCATGTGTACATTATAGAGGTATTAGATTCTTTTAACACAAGTTCTTTTATTGTACTCAATGAATGTAATAGATATTTTCAGGTTTTCCTACCTCAGGACTTTCTTATTACAGCATTACAATTAAATCTGACAATCGTAAAAATAACTAGTTGTTTATTCTTCATATTCAGGCTGCATAAAGATTACATATTAAAAAAAATGGAATAAGCACTTTAATTGAATTTTACTCCATCATAATAAATAAATTCAAATAGGAGTGTAATATAAATCATTTTTATAGTTGCTAATTTGTGCACAGTTGAAACTGGTAAAAACAAACAGCTATAGCTGATATAATCACTTCTTTCTTTTCTTGTTTCACAACAATCAAATTTCTCATAACAAAAATAGAATACTCTCTTACTATCTAAAAAATAATCTGCATTCACATTATTTCTTTTTTTATTAACATTTAATATTTTTCAAACAATTATTTTTATTTTCAAATCAAATTTTAAAAGTAACAAAAATCAAACATTTTCATGATTTACAATTTTTAAAAAAAAAAAAAAACTTTAAAAAGTTTTAAAACACAATAATCCCTTTTTAATTTATATTCAGAAGTAATATGTGTAACCTATGATGGATGATTACATTTGCCTATCCACTGTTGACAAATAACATAGAATTAATCACGATTTTTCAATTTCAATTCAGCCCTAAATTTTCTTCTAAATTTAAAAAAATTACACACTTAACTGCACATCTTTAAAAAGCAGAATTGAAAGTTAGTATTAAAAAATATCTTTGGTAAATATAATATTTACAAAAATTATGTCATGTATGATATTTTTTCCATAAAAAATTGACTTACATTATTTATTGGATTTGATCATTTCCAATGCTGGGATAGACAAAAAAATCATTCACTGTAAATTAGGATACAATGTGGTATGAACACCAAGAGAATAATCTCATTTAAGCCCAATATGAAATCTACACCCCATATATAAATCAATAATAATATGTACAAATCATGTATTAATCCATTTTGCATCTTAGAAAAGGTAGTTTATGACACAGAACTATGTTAAAAATTTATTAATTATAACTATACATTGCTTATTTGGAAGCTTTGAGGCTAATAAACATACACTAATGAAGTTATTCCTGGTTCACTTTGAAAATTTAGAGGCTGCTAAATATAATAGAATGTGAGTCGGCACATTACTAATATCAAAAACTTATGGAGTACTACATTCTCAAACAACAACAGGTCCTGCATCTATCACCAGTACTAAAAGCAAATCAATAGAATACTGGAACACTCACTTTTAAATTTATTAAAATTAGTTTCATTTTTTTTTATTAATAATCACTTTCAGTGTTTAGTTTATTTCAAATCTGTAATTTTTTTTTTGAAAAAGATTTGCATTTTTGATAGGTTTAGAGTAGGATTCACCTCTCCTATTTTAAGTCAATAATAAGAATGTTTTATAATGGAATAGTACATGGTCGAAAGTGTGTTCTGATTTTCCTATTATTTATATTGTTGAATATTATTTAGATGATTATAATAGAACATCAACTTTGTGATTTTGTGCATTTATAGTAAAAAATACCCATTTCACATATAATTCTATATATTTTTGTGAATCATGTAAGTTTGTTTGCTTTAAACAAAAAATTATTAATAAAAAGATGATAAAATAAGAAATTTACTATGAATAAGCTTTAAATATTATACATATTTATGCACACAAAAATGTAAAAATTATTTAGAAGTGTTGCATATAGCTTAAAATAACATTATAACTTATAATAAAAATAATTAGAAATCATTTAAATACAAAAGAGATACATTTAATATTTTAAAATAAAGATTATGCTGCAAATAAAAAAATAATAGAAATTCATTTTTTTTTTGTTTTAAAAAACATTATTCTTCAAAATTTGAAGATAAATTACATTTTTGTTTTATATAATAACAATTAAAAAAATCTTTTTTTAAAATTTTTTTTGAAAGTTAATAAAAATTAAGTTCAAGTATGATCCATGATGCAATAATTTCAGTTAATTTTAAAGCATAAACAAATTGATGTCTAATATCCATATAGTGATTAAAATATACTTAGAAATAATTTGTAACTTACATGTGTAAAAATCTGGAAAAAATATTTCTTCTCAAGTATTTATTAACAATTATTTAAAAAAAAATTACAATTACCCTTTATCATTATTTAACAAATTTAAAAACTAATTTAAAATTATTGGCAGAAAAGAAATAAGACTTTAATTCTAATTTTTAGGGTCGTTTCCAATGTAAAAATTCATGATTCTTAGTACATTATGAAAAAATAGTCTATTATAATATGTAATGAATATATTTTAAATACGTTTGCAATTGATACTGATTTTATGTTAACAATTGAAACAGCTTCTGAAATTTAATTATTTCTGAAAAGTTAAATGTTACCATGATTTAAATTTTCCAAAAAAATTTCTGAAAATATTGTTTGTTGGATATGAGTAATTACTTTATATATATAAAAAATGTTATAAATTTTACTTATACATGGGACATTTTTTTAAACTATAAGTTTAACATTTAAATATTAATTTAAAAAACAGAGTTGATAAAAGTATTATATAAATAATTTTTAAAATAAAAAAAAAAAGCTTTTTAGAAAAAAATGATGAAGAAAAAACATATTTGTTTATTTTTTAGTAATACAAATTCAGGAAAAATTTCTTTAAATATTTAAAATAAAGATATCTAATTGCACCTTTATAAAGAACTGAAAATATGTTGATTTTTTTATCAGTTTAAGAGTTATAATTATTTATTAAGCTTATAGGGAGTATATGTAAACACTTTTAAGACAGGATTTAACCTGTATCCAATGAGCCTTGAAATTTTATAACAGTCAAGGAATATCTTTATTTTACCGAGACAAAATTAAAAATGAAACGATGTTTTGTATATTTTTAAAATGTTTTTTGTTAATTTTTTAAATGATGGTGTCCATATTAATGCTATGTTTAGAATGGTGTTTTTTTTATAAATACATACATGTATAGTTGATAAAGAATATTTATTTATGATTCATAAAATATTATCTTTATTTTATAAGAAGAGAAGTCCAGAGAATATTTTTAATTATTTAAAAAATAAAAAGATTTTTCACCCATAAATCAGTTTTATTTATAAATAAAACATTTCCAACAAATCTGAATTAACAATTATAGTTAGTTTTTATCACTACGTTTCTCTTTTATGCATTTTGTGAAATATCATTATTCTTCTTTAATGTGATACATCACTGCTTTTCATCCAAGATGTGTAAATAATTCTAAAAAATATATAACTTTGTGATTTATAAAATAATGCAACACTAGGAATTTCTGTAATAATTAATCTGTTATAGAAGAATTTGTAGCTAAACAGATAAATTGATGTTTTTCTGACAACTCATCCCGCAATATTTTACATATATCTAAACACAAATATGTACCTGGATGTCAACACTCTCTAGCAGCCATGACTTAACATGAGATGTAACTTTTCTGAACAATTAAATAAAAATTTTACTACCAATCTATTTGTATTTTTTTTTTGTAAAATGTAGTGTTATCTATAGCTGGAAAAATCTATTAATAGAAACTAATTGATTTATATAAAAGTTTCTTGTATTGCAAGGTAAATAACAGAAACATACATTTAATACAGTGCCTAGCTTAATTTATAATTTATATTTAATAAATAAAAATAGTTGGCAATTTTAAATTAAAATTTAATGTTCCCAAATTAGTTTTAGATTTCTTTCATTAAATTTAGCTTTCTATTATAGACACATACAAACAAAACGATAAAGGTATATATGCTTAAAGTAAAATAGGATCAATTTTATATTAGTTTTAAAAGATAAAAATATTATTTAAACTATTTTTTTTTTTTTAAAGTTAGATGATAGTGTAAAAAAATGTTAAAACATGATATATATATTTAACAGTAAATAAAAGCTTTTGCAATTTATTTAATATTTAATGTTTAGAAATGAAATGTTATTGTCAAATAATTATTATAAACTTCCTCCTTTCTTTTCATACACGCGCACCCACACACGTGTATATATATATATATATATATAACATGAGATGGATTGTGGTAATTATATGTGATGGGATTGAGATAATTGTGTCAGTAATTTTTAAAACATAAATATTAAATAACAAATAAATTACAAAAGCCCTTTATTTACTAATAAATTACCATTCAACTGAAGCCATCACCACTTCACTCTCTAGATTATACCTTTCATTATATGGAAAGGTTGGCCTCCTCAACATGATCATAATGCCAAAAATCTCATATTATCTTCCATTCGTTAAAATGTCTAAACAGTTTCAAAATAAAATTAACCGATTATGCACCAAACTTCTCTGGAGAGGAAGGACAGTTGCTATTAGCTTGCGAGGTATCCAATGACCATACAGGTTCAATGGACTGTCATTCCACTCAATACAAGCAATCATTTTACAGAATACCCACAACACTCTACATAATCTGATTCTCTCCTGTGGATACTCTAACATTATTAAAAAAATTACACTGACAGATCATCCTCCACCCTCTTCCAGTTCATGGATAGCATCCCTAATACAACACCTACAACTTTATAACCCGATAATACCCTTTAACCTTAACCAAAAAATCACCTTATGGGAAGCATACAATATAATCAACTATAATCAACAACCCATTAAAATGAGCCTAAAAGTAACTGACCAAAGGCTCATTACACTCTTCAAAAGATGGAGTCTAGAACCCAAATTCCTTGACTTCATCATTAAAATAAATCTTAATGCGCTCCCATGAATTGGTTTCTTTGTCACCGAAGAGGTTTTACCAGCATTGACCCTATATGTGGTCTGTGTGCTCGTGAAGATGAAACCATAGACCATATTATACACCGGTTCCCAAGACTTAAAACTCTGAAAGATATAATTATAATCAATTTCAACATAAGACCTGATATGATTTTCTCACTTGAAAATGCCATTCATAATGGATTTTTTTCAATAATAAGGCTTTCTACCTTTGTCCTTTATTCCATATGGATAGTGAGATGCAAAAGTCTCATGGAATTACACCCACCACAAATCATACCATTGTTTTATCAAACGCTCAAAAAAATCAAGAAACGTGACCAGCTCCTTGCCTCCAGTAAAGTCTTTGCTGACACCTGGTCTTTAATTGCTCTTTCCTTTTCCTGATTATCAATTCCCACCTACCCAGCATTATTGAATAGTCAATTATAAAAGAAAATATTCATGTTCATATCAAAAATGCTAATACCATTGAACAAGTTCTTAGAATCTCTTCACTATACCTAACCACTTAAGAGTATAACAATTGTGCTCTCATAACATAATCTAGCCAGATGACAAATAGAACATTATATAATCATATTATTGTACAATTGATTCATTTATTTATCCTTTATTAGTATGTAATCATTATTTATTGTTAATAAAATTTTTATTGAAATGAATAACCATTATCAAATACATACAAGTTGACGTTTATATATATATATATATATATATATATATATATATATATATATATATATATATATATATATATATATATATATATATATATATATATATATATATATAAATATCAAAACTACCCCAAATCCAAAATTAAACCAGATCAGCATAAAAATAATATTAAAACACAACCTAAGGTTTCACTGCTACAAGCAGACTTCTTAAGTGTAAAGAACTACCAAAAACTAAACAATATATATAATATTAAAAACTACCCACAAATCCATTCACTTCCCATCCACCCTTAATATTAAAAGAACTCTTAAATAAATTAATTGCTTCAGAACAATAAATTTTCAGTAATAAAGACTCTTTAATTCTTCTTTTGATTTCATTTCTTTCAAAGAAGACAACCTTAGCTTCATCAAAATCAATAGTGTGGCCTATATCTTTTTCATGGACATATAAAGCAGAACTAAGATATCTATTTTTAACTCTACTTTTATGAACCTTTATTCTTTCATTTAAACTCAAACTACTCTGACCTATGTAAACCTTCTTACAAAATAAACAAGGGATAAAATATACTACACCAGGAATAGTCTTTCTATCAAAAACTTCTTTTGTATTATTTAATAAATTATTCAATGTAACACCACTTTTCCAAGCAATTTTCTTATGTCCAAACAATTTACTATTTCTACACACAATTTTATAAGAAGACAATTTAAATGGCAAAGAAATAAAATCATATTTTTCTTTAACCTTTACATCCTTACAAATATTAATATTAAATAAAATACTTTTAACAAATTTATCAGAGTATACAACACTCAAGTAATCTTTTTAAAATTGATATTTCTGAAACAAAGCTACCCCACTAGAATTTCAGAAATATCAATTTTATAAAGATTACTTGAGTGTTGGATACTCTGATAAATTTTTTAAAAGTATTTTATTTAATAGTAATATTTGTAAGGATGTAAAGGTTAAAGAAAAATATGATTTTATTTCTTTGCCATTTAAATTGTCTTCTTATAAAATTGTGTGTAGAAATAGTAAATTGTTTGGAAATAAGAAAATTGCTTGGAAAAGGGGTGTTACATTGAATAATTTATTAAATAATACAAAAGAAGTTTTTGATAGAAAGACTATTCCCGGTGTAGTATATTTTATTCCTTGTTTATTTGTAAGAAGGTTTACATAGGTCAGAGTATTTTGAGTTTAAATGAAAGAATAAAGGTTCATAAAAGTAGAGTTAAAAATAGATATCTTAGTTCTGCTTTGTATGTCCATGAAAAAGATACAGGCCACACTATTGATTTTGATGAAGCTAAGGTTGTATTCTTTGAGAGAAATGAAATCAAAAGAAGAATTAAAGAGTCTTTATTATTGAAAATTTATTATTCTGAAGCAATTAACTTATTTAAGAGTTCTTTTAATATTAAGGGTGGATGGGAAGGGAATTGATTTGTGGGTAGTTTTTAATATTATATATATTGTGTAATTTTTGGTAGTTCTTTATACTTGAGAGGTCTTAGGTGTGTTTTAATATTATTTTTTTGCTGGTCTGGTTTAATTTTGGATTTGGGGTAGTTTTGATTTTATATTGACTAGTTTATCTTTATGCTTGTAATGTTAATATATATATATATATATATATATATATATATATATATATATATATATAAATCATATATATATAATACATATATATATATATATATATATATATATATATATGTATTATAGAATATGAAATAGTTATTCCTTTAAGTCACAATCGATATCAGCGAAGCATTGAAGGACATCCACATGAACAATTTTTTACCCTTAATGCTTTTGGTGAGCAAATACAATTAGATCTTCAAAAATCAAAATCATTTTCTGGAAAAACAATTAAAGTTGTTTCCAGAAATGAAGATGGTTCAGTAGTAGAAGTTATGACACCTATAGAAGATTGTCTATATCAAGGAAGTTCTGTAACACATGTGGGAAGTTCTGTAGCTGTTTCAACATGTGATGGTTTGGTAACTACATTCTATTTTTAATTTAAAGTTTTCAACTATCAAATAGTTTATATTTATTTTAATTATACATTAATATTTTTTAGAGTGGTGTCATCAGAACTACATCTGGAGATTTAATTATTCAACCAGTGCCAGAATCTTTACGCCAAAAGAGAAATCTTCATGAAGATGCTCATATTATCTATAAAAGACAACCAACAGGAGAAAAACATTGTGCCGTTGGTAATATATGATTAATTCATTTTTCATATATATATATTTAGAGATAGAGAAAGAAAATTAGATTAAGAAAACGATAAAAGGTTAAATGTTAATAAAGGCTCTTTTTATTGTAGCATATAACATGAGGCAAAACCTCTCTGAGCTTATGTTTGTTATTATTTTTGGGCATTTTATTATCTCAATTGCTCACATTTGTATTTGAATTTGTCTTTATTTTAAGTTATAGTTTTGATGTTGGTTTTTGATTGGTTATAAGGTACTGAGGGATTGCCTTGAAGAAGTGTTGTGGCTATTATTATTAAAAAATGTCTTTTTGATATTTGATTTGTCATCAGTCAACAAGTTAACTTTTTGTATTTATTTTAGGGTATAATATGGATAGATTGTTCGGAAATATAGAGACTAAGTTCATTATTACTCTCAATTTAATTTTATATAAGCAGTAGCAAACATGTGATGTTTAATAGTTTTATATAACTTATAGTTCAGAAAATGATAATGAGCATAATGCCATTGAAATTGAAATTTTGCACTACTAAAATTATTTGTGCATGATTATACGATTTAAATAATGATTAATTCTAAATTTGATGTGAATATTTTAACTACAAAAAAGTAAAATAAAAGAGTACATGATATATTTGAATTAAGAATTTATTTTATATCTAACTCATAAAGCATATACTAGTTTAAAATAGTAGTCTTTTGACACTAGTTCTTGTACATATATTCATAATTAATAGAATTATGAGTACCAATCTACTCTGCTACCTACATATAATTTTATCTTTAATTGTTTTTTTAACCACACTACATCTAGGTCACAAAATAAATTTTGGGCTAA
This sequence comes from Epiperipatus broadwayi, assembly GCA_028023455.1. Lineage (NCBI taxonomy): Eukaryota > Metazoa > Onychophora > Udeonychophora > Euonychophora > Peripatidae > Epiperipatus > Epiperipatus broadwayi. Next base: position 1,755,132 of record JAQFVV010000178.1, on the reverse strand, counting down.
ATAATAACCATAGTACTTTACTACCTAAAATCTAAATTTGCAAAGAGTTAAGAAATACAACAAAAACTAAATTATTAAAATGAAATCCCACCTTCCCTATTACCCATTACAGTAAATGTTTTTAAATTTATTTATTCTTTTTGATATTGTTAAAATGTTTTTATTATAAAGCAAATGCAAACATTAGACTTGGAGATATTCCTTTGAATTATTTGATTTTTTAAAATAATTTTTTAAAAATGTAAAAATAAACCACATTAAGTACTTTATTTAGACCTTGGCTTGTCTATGATGGAGAAGAAAAAGGTAAGGAGGGGTTTAGAGTAATTTTGCAAAGTCCATCCAGCTATCAAATTACTCAGTCCCTAGGAAGAAAAGCAGTTGAACAATGTTTATTTTTGTTTGAATTTTTGTGAAGTAAAAAAAAAAAAAAACTATCTTCAGCTATTAGGAAGCGAAATAAATAAATAAGTTTTATTTTAATTCTTTATTAAATTTGTTGTTGTTATTTCAAAGCTGTCCACTTTATTTTAATTTGAATTATTTTAATTGAAATTTGTACTGAATGTAATTGACAATTATTGTTTTCATTAAAGTCGACACCACTCCTAGAATTGTCATATTTTTTCTAGCAATCCCACTCCCTTCACTTTTACAAAGCAAGTAAAAAAGAAATTTAAATATTTTAAAGAGTAGATAATAAAATTTTCAAACAAATTTATCAATAACATGTGTTATATAAGGGATTAGAGCTCAGACTTTCCCATGACCTTCAACTCTCCATACCATCTTATATTGCTATCCCACCTTATCACACACATGTTACTAGAGCAAAAAATCATCAGTTGGTCAAGATTACCATTTCCATACATATATACAATCAGTGCTCATCTTTATACTAAGATAACCATTCTTCTTACTTTAATGGGCAGGCTTCAAGTTACTCCAACCCACAACTTTTCAGCCGTCCATTTGATTGAAAATCTGATGATGGGACGTTCAAATCTCACTAACACATGTAAGTAGATGTTGTTTGAAAATAACACTTAAATTAATCTTGTAAAGCAATATTAGGTACTATTATGAATAAAATCTTGAAAACTTAAAATAAATTTGTTTGCCTTCTCTTTATCATTCCCCCAGTCTTCTTATTTTTTCAAAACCAAATAAGAAATTGAAAAGACATTAAAAGTCCCCTCCCACCCACTCCAAACAGACTTATCAGAGAAAAATAATAAGATGGATACTTAATTCTGGATATTGTCTATTAAAGTTAAATATAAAAAAATAAAAAATTGCCCATGTTTCTGTTATTTAGCTTCTTTCCAAGTTTAACCTAAGATTGGATATTAACAAATTATATCTAGAAAAGAAAGTAGATATTTTGGTGTAATATTATTTCTAGTAGACATTTTTTGTCCAAAGTATAGAAATGCTTGATACACACACATTAATAATTTGTATAGCTAAAAAGTAATATTATGTTATGTAATGGATAGTCTATGTTGACTATAAAACTTACTTAAAGTATAACAAACTTGTTTACTTTTTTATTAAATTTCATAATCAAGTATTAAGAAAAATATTACTTCTTAAGCATAAACATCATAGACATATTGGAAAAGATTTGGAGTGTCATTAGATAAATTTAAAAATAATGTATCATCTTAGAGATCTATGGACAAAGCTAAATGCCATTTCACTCTAGTTAAATTCCAAAATCTAAGAGAACTCCTGTTCTGATTATGCTTGAAGTCTCAAATCCATCATGCCTTTTCTAGTAATTATTTAGTAAAAATGATTCATATTTTTAAGGTTGCCATGAACTTTGTCTGAATCTGTAAAACTCTCTGTGTTTCACAAGCTCACAAAAAACCTTAAGCAAGTACTTTTATACTTATAATGTATTTGTAAAAATTCTCCCACTCAAAAATTGTGTATTGCCATATTGCTTCATAAATAATGATAAAAAAACAATAAAAAGTGAAGTAATATATACTTATATTCTTTAAATTTTTACTTAGGTATATCATGACTGAAAATTGGCATCTGCTTTCGTTTTAATTGTGTAATAATTTAACAAAGTTTTGTTATTCAAACTTTTAGTATACAAAATTTATTCATAAAATGTTTTAAAATAAATAATGAACTAATCTATCAGGAATTATGAAACTATATATCTGACAAAATTTACATTTTTTCTTTTGGGGAATATAGTTAGTGAATTAGTAATACTTATGAAATGATAGATTATTAAAAATTATGGGTTAATTTAAAGTATAAAAATATTTGGATGTGTTAATATTTATAAATATTTAGTTTATTATTAAACAATCTCATTTATTTTGTTCTACAATGTTTTTTTTGTTTATAGAAATTACATACTGGGTTTTTTATAATAGACATATTAAAGTAAATACTGTGGTTATCTGAAGATTTGTGATAATGGCAGTTTAGTTGTATTTATAATTTGGGATATTTCCATTATCTAATACTAAACACCTGAATGCCTTAAGAAAAATATTTAACATTATTTAAGTTTTCTAATTATATTCAATTGTCAGTAATGGCACACAGGCTATTATATTCAAAACTTTTCCAGTGGCATTTTTCTCCTCACTTCTTTAGATGATGATTACCTGACCAATACATTACTAGCATATGCTAGAACTTGGATCTTTAAATTGTTGAATTTTGAATTTTAAAACAATGCTTTAAACAATTGAGTATAATAATAATACAGTCACCGTTCAGGAAAAAAACACATGAAAAAAAAAGGGGGAATAATACCACTTGAAACGTTGTATATATCTGGTCTGTGTGCTATCACTGACAGTTGAATGTAATTGATAGTTTAAATAAAGTTTCATAATTATTATAAAGACATTCAATATTTAATGTTAGATATTTTTATTTTTTATTATTAATAGTTTGAAATTACTAAGTTAATATAATTTAAGTAAAATATTTTGGTTGATATATTTAACTATTTTTGTACAGTAAGGCATATCATTTAAATATAGATTTATTTGTTACTATCTACCATAATTTTTATAATGAGGGGTTTCAATTTTACACTCTATTTTATTCTTAATATTATCATTCAGTTAGTTGTATTTTGTAGTTTGAGTCATGAAAATTTAGAATAGGAAATAGATCTGAAATAGAGTAGTTCTTCTATTATTGCAAATGTTGAAAATAAACGAAAACAACATGTGTTAACTGGTTTCATGTAAGCCAACTTAACATTCTGTCATTGAAATTAAATTACAGAAATGCATAAAACTGGTTTGATTTAAAGCAAATAACTTCAGTAGCTAAGCACAATATTCTTAACTGCTGTTAATTTATATGCATTTTTTTTTTCAATAATTGCATCATTCATTCTGTAAATATTACATAAAGCATTTACTTATGTTTAATTGCTATATTTTGTGATACAATGATAGAATTATAGATTCCGAAGCTGTAGATTCATGGAATATGGACAGCTCTGTCGCTGTCAATGGTGAATTCCTGAACAATAAACCATTTACTTATTTATTTTGCTGTTTGATTATCAGTTTGTCTAATTATATATAAATCCCAAAATTTGTAATGTATTATTATTTCTTTAACATTATTCAAAATTGTATTAAACCGTTCTTAATAATTTCTGTATATAGTAGATAAGGCGAAAACAGTCATTAAAATATATTACAAAATATTTTACCAATATATATATATATTATTTTAATCAACCTTTTTTCAATTTCTTCAGACCGATCTCCATTTGCCATGTACCAAACTCGTTCTGGAGGGACCTCAAATGTTGCGAATGCCAGACAATTGATAGTTGAAACCGCTGCTTTTGTTGATTACGCTTTGTACAAGCATTTTAATGACGACAAACAATTACTGGATTTTGTAGCTTGTTTATTCAATGCGGTAAGAATCTTTTTTTTTTAAAAAAAGTTTATTTAAATAGAAGTTAAAATAAACGTAATATTTCTATATAGATATACATATCTTTAAGTAAAAAGGAGTGGCAAACTCTCCATATAGTTTAAAAAATGATTGCCATGTAATGCAATCAAGTAATGAGAACATAAAAAGTAATGATTTACAACTATTAATAGCATAGTTATAATAATAAATTAAGAATAGTAAATGATACAGAGAAGAATAAGCATTAAAACATATGAATGAATTATGCAGAAATATGCAATAGAGATAGAGTAGAATTTAATTGACAATTAGTAATTGAAGAAAAACGTTTTCGTTCTCATAAAGACAGTAAAAGTTTTGATAATATGTTGGACTACTACCATCATCTATCTATCATTAAATGCTGAATGTATAGAAACATTGTAAACTTTATTTAAACTTTTCAAATACAAACAACTTGTTAGTAATGATACACAAATAGACAACACAGGTTAATAATTACAAAAAGTTTCGAAAAGTATTATTTTTCATTCTTCTTTCTAACTTGTGTTGTCTATTTGTGCAACCCTCCAGCAGCCACCTTTTATCTCTACTTAACTACAAAACTATGAGAATAAAATTGAAAACACAATATTTTCAATCTAAGCTCAATAGCTTATATAGACATATGGGTCTGAACCCAGTTCAATACCCATTAGATCCTAAGATCTAAATACAGTTCTCTCAGATGCAAAGCTCCTCACTGATGAAGGCCACAAGCCAAAAACTAGTCTGGGAATATTGGATGAGTAGACACTAGATGGAGATTTTATAAAAAGGCCTTCTGGCATCCATTGATTACTCTGGTTGGCACTGAGTGGCACTACTGTATGGAGAGTTTTGCCTGTTTTAATAACAGTTATGTGCTAGGATAAGGAATAGTGATCATGTGATGTTTAGTGGTTTAACACCAATCCTGCTTAATAGGATAGTGCTTAATTGGATGAGTAGACACTAGATGGAAATTTTATGAACAGACCTTCTGGCATCCATTGATTACTCTGCTTGGCACTGAGTGGCACTATTATATGGAAAGTTTTGCCCATTTTAATAACTTTTAATATAAAAAATAAGGATACTGTCAAAAGTTTTGTTATATATTATATTAACAAACCCTTCAATTGACAGATTTTCTTAATGATTTAAATATTTTTGAAATAAAAAAACAATACAGAGACAAGTTTTTAAAACAAGTTAAACATTAATTAATCATAATAATATCTATAAGAAAGTAATATTGTTTTTATTTTTAATATTTTATAACTATTTTACAAAAATATAAAATTTAATTATATATATCTATATATTGGATTTTTCTAACAATCACCACTAGAAAAAAAAAATGTCAGCATATCTGGTGTAAGTCGTCTAGAATTTATTAGGAATACTTTAAAAAGTCTACAACAACAACAACAACAACAACATTAATAATAATAATAATAATAGTAGTAATAATAATAATAATAATAATAATAATAATAATAATAATAATAATAATAATAATAATAGTAGTAGTAGTAGTAGTAATAATAATAATAATAATAATAATAATAATAATAATAATAATGATAATGATAATAATAATAATAATAATAATAATAATAATAATAATAATAATAATAATAATAATAATAATAATAATAATAATAATAATAATAATAATAATAATAATAATAATAATAATAATAATAATAATAATAATAATTTATTTATTTATTTAATATGAAACAAACAATAAATGTACAATACAGTGAGATAAATTCCATACAAGAAAAATCTTGAGTGAGGAATTTAAATGTAACAACTAAAAACACTAATAGAATACAAAGAAAAAGGATAAATATAACATAAATTATTAAAACAACACAGTTATTACATTTGGCAATTTAATCACTTTAATAAATAATTACAAAATAAGATACAGTATAAACAAAAATAAATAAATAAAACTAATGCTTAGCATAATATAACCAATGCTATAAATGCTTTTCAAAAATCAAATAACTAGTGTTCATTAAATTCACAGAACAATCTTTTAGAAACATATTAAATAATTTAGGACCATTATAACTAAATTGCTTCCTACTGGATGTTTTAAGAAAATTAGATAAAGCCAGCTGATATTTAGTGGACAAGCAAGTATTTACAACAGAAGATGTAGTATCCAAATGTAGTTTCCTAATTTTAAATATTAAGAATTACTCTATATTTATACAAATGAAAACATCTAGTATATTAAACGTCTCATAAATATCTTTAACAGATGTGGTGTGGTACGTGATCTACCAAAATGATTTGCATTGTATAATTCTGTAAAACTGACAGAGTAGTCATTGCAAAAGTAGAACAGTTTCCCCAAACTAAAATATTATACCATAATAAGCTTTGATAAGAAGAAATATGTAAAGTAATCAAAGCTGACCGAGGAAAAAATTTAGATAAGTAGAAAAACATATAATTAATTTTATGTAAAGTCAATATAGTTTGTCCAGGATAGTCTGGAATCAATAAAAACACCTATATATTATCAACAAATGAAATGTTAGCACAAGTACAAGTGCTATCACAATGCCAAAGATACTTATTACAAATAGTAATGTTAAGTGAATGAATATTTAACTTATAAGAAAAATTAATAGCTTTTGTTTTACTCAAATTAATTGATAAACCATTAAAAGCTAACCATTTACTAATTAGGATTAAATCATCATTAATTATTTTTTCAACAAAATAATATAAAACTGCATCATAAGATAAAGCAATATCATCTGCAAAGCCATAAATCTTAGATTATATAGCAAAGAAAATAAATAATTTATATAAATTATAAATAAAATGGGAACCAAAACTGAACCTTGTGGTATACCATTGTTAACTGTTATAAAAGAACTTACAACACCAGAGATATATGTGGCTTGTTTCATATCCTTTAAGTAACTTGCAAACCATGAAATAAATCCACCAAGATATGAATATAAATGCTTAAGTAAAATTTTATGAGATACAGAGTCAAATGCCTTAGACAAGTCTAAATAAATAGTAACAGTTTTAAAATCCTTATCTAGTGAAGTTGTCAAATTGTTTACATGACTGTAGAAAGTGTTCAATGTACTTCTACGACAAATAAATCCATATTGATGTTCAGATAAAATATTATTTTTAGATAAAAATGACATCATTTTCTCTTTAACCACCATCTCTTACAATTTGGATACTACAGATATAATATAAATTGGTCTATATTGTCAAGCTGTGCAGGATCACCCTTTTAAAAAACAGATCTAATAATACCAGCATTCAAACAAATAGAAAACAAACCAGCATTTAATGAAAGATTAAACAAATAAATAATAATAATGATCATAAGTGAAACAAAATTTTATGTATGTAAAGTTCATTTAGAGACAATGATATGGTGAAGACATTTATTTTTTATTAGACTTAAATTAAATAAAATCTCATAATGTCTAATCTAGTTATTTATCAGGACAAAAAAGGGGAGGAACATGATAATTGTAGTCCAATCAATATTATATAATACTATAATATTCTTTATTAAACTCATTATATAATGCAAAAACAGAAAATAATTCCATTTACGATATAAAACATTTTTGTACTCAAAAAAGTTTATAAACACTAGATATTTTTAAAGTGCATGTTTGAAGGTTAAAAAAATAAGTAGTAATGTATAGTCTAATATAAGGATTAATAAATATATAACATTTATGCTAGTGTGTAATAAAAATGAGTGCGTTCGAGTAACATCTAATTCGTAAAAGATATTTCTGACATCAAATCTAGTAAAAAAAATTTAATTCTGAAAATAAAAATTCTAGTAGAATTTAATATTCGTTAAATTTTATTATGTAATTTCCTGTTTAAATATTATAATTCAGCATATTAAAAAACCGACTCATTTTTAATTTAAAAATTAATAAAAATTAACTTGGTAACTTTGAGCCTATTCACATTTCTTTTTTACCTCTAACATTATAGAAAAACATAAAAAACTGTATCCTCAATATGTTTTTACAGATTAATGTACTGTATACGTTTCCATTTGATTTATAATAAAAACATATTAAGATTTATTCAAAACAGTTATAAAATTTTTACTGTAAATTCTTATGTGGAGCCATTGTAAGTTTACAAATTTATTCCTTCATTAGAGATTTGATAAGAAGAAGAGAGATGGTAGTATTTGTTAATTAATCTTGTTATAAACAATTGTAAAATGTAATTGTTTATAGTTAAAAATGAATAGAACAATTAAGTTTGAATAACAGAATAGTATTAAGTTAGTGGTTAAAAATTAACTTCATACTTATATTTTCTTAAGAATATGAGGGAAGTTAAATTAAAAAGATAATAAGAAACAAAAATATATGGTTGAAGAAAAGAAGTGATGTTATTAATTACTCTATAGAAAGTTCATTTTATATTCACTTTATTAAAAAGTTATTCGAGCACATCTATCTATCTATCTATCTATCTATCTATCTATCTATCTATCTATCTATCTATCTATCTATCTATCTATCTATCTATCTATCTATCTATCTATCTATCTATCTATCTATCTATCTATCTATCTATCTATCTATCTATCTATCTATCTATCTATCTATCTATCTATCTATCTATCTATCTATCTATCTATCTATCTATCTATCTATCCAGCTAACAAATAATAATAATAATAATAATAATAATAATAATAATAATAATAATAATAATAATAATAATAATAATAATAATAATAATAATAATAATAATAATAATAATAATAATAATAATCATCGATTCTCAAATATTGACGTTGTAAATAAGTTGAAATAACCTCAACTTCATATTTTTATATATTTATGTTTAATTAATTAATTGATTATATATATATGTAGTACAATAAATATATGTTCTTTTTTATTTTTTTTTCATTAGGTCGAGCTTTTGTACAACCATCCGTCTCTATTTCCTATTCCTATTAATTTTGTTTTGAGACGTCTGGATATATTTAAAACCGACCGAGTAAGTGTATTCCGTATTAAGACTATTAATTTCTTTGTTAAAAAAAGCGTGATGATGACAAATTTAATAACAAGTTCACATCGACTTTCTAATTAATTTATATATGCTAATTATAATGGTCATCTAACACTCACCAAATGGCGGCAATTAGATGCAAGAGGTATACTTACTCTCCTAGGAGAATAGCCTAGATATCACTATTAAATACTTACCATCACAAATAATACATATTTTCAGGCTATATTTGAGTTTCCAAATCTAAGTTCTTTAATGCAAACTTATAGTTAAACATACAAATTACCGAATATTATATAACTAAACTAATAATTTATTAATAGATTAGTAATATACATTTGTTTCTGACAATAATTAAAAATACAAATATTCCGCTTCCTTTTATTAATCAATTACTTCATACTTTCATCTGAATATAAAATATTATTGAAATATATTTTACACTTTAGATTAAAAATTAGCTAAATGTCATCTTTTAAAAGTACTTCATCCTATAATTAAACTATTGAACATTTATATATTCCTTAATATTAATATTTTTATAGTTTAAATTATCCTGCATTAGCTTTGATTTTTATCTAATCATCAGATTAATTTAGCTTATTCAATGTGATCTATCTTTCCAAAAAATGTTAAATCTTAATATTATGGTAGCTATGGACATTGAATGTAAATGGCAGATATTAATTACGATTACCCTAAAAACTCATATGAAAGTTAAATCTTTAGACAAATATTAAAGTCATCAGCTAAGATATACAAAACATTGAATTGTACATTGACCCTTTTATCTATAACTGCAATAAGTGTTGTATATAACGATATGTTAATTTCTATCCTTGACAAATAATACAATGTATTATTCAATAACTATATAATCAAGCAGCTACATACATATCAAAATAATTTACATGTGAGAAAATACTTCTATATCGAAATTTAATATCACCAGTTATTATAAGTAGATTTATAAGATTTGAGTTGGGATCACATATGTAAAGCAACCATATACATGTTTCATATCTATCCATATTTGTATAAAATAAGCTCAAATAATAAACGAAATAGCAACATTAATCTTGTATACAACAATCATATACATATCTCTCAGATTCAGCAACAACATAGTTTGCAGACAAATTATTGCATTTCAGTTTTTATATTTTATAACACGATAATATTTTTCATAGTTGTAAATAATAAATGAAATTAATAGGCATAAAAATGAATTTAAAATTATTTAATAAACTCTAAGAGATTATTATTAAATATGGATCTAAGTCTAATACATTTTTTTGGGCAAACTCTGTAGAACCGCTTAAATATAAATATAACAGATATATAGTTACTATATTTTTTTTTTTATATGATATTTTCAATTATCATTAAGCCTATTTGAGGAGATGATTAGTGTTCCACACTCAAGCCAATATATTATTCATTTAATTAATTAGTGAAGGCAAACTGTGCTTTTATTAATAGAAATGGCTTCAATTATATGCTATTTAATATGAAATGTAAATAAACAAATAAAAATGTACATAAAGGAAAAGAATATTAAATTTTATTATAAATGAAATAAGTTTTACAATAAACAAGTAACCGTTTTATTATCTTGGAATGCTCTATGCATTATATTATTTAATAAAATTTCTTTATTTATGTTGAAATCATATATATATATATTGAATATCATGAGCTTTATTTATGTTGAAATCATATATATATATATTGAATATCATGAGCTGTATTTCTTGTAATAAAATGTTTTCTTAAGTATAGTGCTAAAAGTTTTACAAACAATTCTTGAAAATAAAGTAGAATATTATCTACAGCATATTTAATTGCAAAGAAAGTCAGAGATTATTTTAAAAAAAATAAAAATATGGTACAGTACATTTTTATTCTTATTGTTATTGTTCCAGGGAATGAATGATAGACATATTTTCAACAAAATATATGCAAATGTATCCTCAATTTTTTATTAATAATTATATTATTATTATGTGCATATTGAAAATTACTGTACCCTTGCAATTAAAAAAAATATGTATGTTATTCTAATCAAAGTTTATCAACAAAACATGAGCTGTTATACACTAACTATGATGCATATGATAGTGGAGGCTTGGAGTGCAACATTGCAGATATTATGGTTTCAATATATGTCTTAATGGGAAATTTGTATTTGTTCATTTGGAAATCATTTATTTAAATTTTTATATAAAAACAATGAATTGTTATTACTCACTTTCATACTTGTTTTCATGTTTATACTTTTCCATTAGCATAGCTGACATCTTGTTAGCTGATGAACATTTTTGTACTAAATTAAATATAACCATTATAATCTAGTAATATATATTTTTTGGTAGACGAGACATAATCAAATTCTGCTATACCTTCTGTGTTGCATAAATGTGTGACTTCTTTTATTTTTATCACCTTAACAAAATTTACCAACAAACTTTCATCTTTGAATTGTAATTCAATTCTAATGCTATCATTTCCTATACCAATTTTAAAATATTTTTTGGTTTGTTCAATGTCATGTAGTGCATCCATATAAAAAATTTCTACTTGTTAATTACCATGAGTCTTAGTGGTTATAAATCTCGATTATGTGCATTTAATATGTTCCATCAATTTGTATAATTAATATTGTAATAATTATATTTGTAAAGCACATACTCATTACGTAAAGTAATTTATTTTAAAAGACAAGCTTGTGTTAAAGATTTACAAAGGTCCCTATTGTCATTTGTTCAGGTGCATAGTCTTAAGGTTATAGCCTTAACATATATATTACTTTATGTAATGAGTATGTGCTTTACAAATATAATATATATTACTTGAATAACTAATATTGCAAATCTATACCATCAATCTCTACAATGCTATTTTTCCATTCTTAATTTATAATACATCCTACTTTATTTAGGTTTCTAATAATTATGCTTTTGTAGTAATATAAATACCCATATTTTAAATTATTTTTTCCTTCTATTTTTATAAAATCCAACAATGTCCATTGTAATATAGCATGGTAATCTCAGTCCATAAAATATCCTTCACTTGAAAGTTATTTGCGATTATATATATATATATATATATATATATATATATATATATATATATATATATATATATCATAATCGAATGGCATTATTTGCGATTATATATATATATCAAAGTAAAATGTCATAATCGAATGGCAATCTGGCAAGGCATTAAGATGATTTTCAGTACCCTCTTTTTTGATGAGTGACTTCTGCCTTGGCTGTTAACTTTGTTCCTTCCTGGAAATAATAATCATATTTTTTTCTTTCATTATTCACACATTCATTTATCCTACTTTCACAAAAAAACTTGATAATAATTAATCTGGCAATAAAAAAAACAATGATATTTTTGATCCTAAACTGAGAAGTATATAATTATTAAAGAAATCATAGTAATTGATGTGTATTTGTGAACAATATATTCATATTATTTTACCATAGCTATAATATTGTTATTAATTTTCTTCTTTTTCTGAGCCAACTTAATATCTAGTAAAATAAAAATTCAAATTTAGCCCAAAATAATGGTAAATACATTTATATAAATATATTCATGATATATTTTATAACTAATTTAGACAAACATAACAAAATGGCATAAAAAAATCTTCAATATCTGGTTATAATTTACTATGCTGTGTATGCCACCATGTTTGAGCATTTGGGATAACAAAATATTCCATGATAACTACATTACCCATAATAACTTATATCTACAATATTTCAATATTTCTAAGTTATAACATGCTAGGCAAAGCAATTATTTTTTTTATTATTTCAATAATATAGAAATATCAAAGGCATAAAAAGGAAATGACATGCCATGGTTTATTTGAGTTTTGTTAACCTTGAAAGATTAGGGATTATTTTTCTAAGCCTAAATATCTTAGCATTTTTGTAATAAATAGCAATTAGCTCATTAACTTCATTTTGTAGTTTATGGAAAAGGAGTTTTATATCACTGAGTTGGGTTGAATTTTTAATTGATCTCATCTGTAGTAGACTTATAATGTTATTTGTGTAATAATTTGTTAATCAATCAGAACAACAATTACTTAAATTTTTTTATTGGTTTTTAATATTTATTTTCACAAAGCACAGACAGTATTGAAATTAAACTGAGAGAGTGCAAACCTCTCAAGTGTTTAGCCAACAGATTGCAAATACTGATACAGAGAATTTAACAAGAAAAGAGTTGTTCCACTGTCATCTTTACTTGTCTTTCTATATATCCAAGCCAGTCCAAAGTACTTAGATCTGAAAGCATGAATCTTAGATATCTTCACACTCAACTCACTGAGTTCTAATTATAAACATACAGCATGAAATCTTTCGATTTACTATGCAGTAGTTTTTCGATGTTATAACTTGCAGCAATATATTTACATATATTATTTACGTATATTGCTGCAAGTTATAACATAGAAAAACTACTGCATAGTAAATCGAAAGATTTCATGCTGTATGTTTATAATTAGAACTCAGTGAGTTGAGTGTGAAGATATTTAAGATTCATGCTTTCAGATCTAAGTACTTTGGACTGGCTTGGATATATAGAAAGACAAGTAAAGATGAGAGTGGAACCACTCTTTTGTTGTTAAATTCTCTGTCTCAGTATTTTTGATCTGATTGGCTAAGTGCTTGAGAGGTTTAGACTCTCTCAGTTTAATTTTATTGGTTTTTATATTTCAATGACTGACAATTATTATGTTAGACACATCATCAGTCATTATTTTAAACTCAATGGAGAATTGATGCTTCAATGTAGATTTATAAATTGACTTTGTTTTGAAATATGTTTTCTGTAAGAGTTGTGCAAGCATGGGTAGAAAATAAACCACTAGTCAAATGAAGTGAAGCCAATAGCAGTAATAAAGCCAGTTGATTGAACTTTAGTTTCAAAGCAGTTGGTAAATAATTATAGAAATAATTAAGGGCACTACAGTGGATTGTTAGATTAAGATAATGGAGGATTTTATCTCAGACAATGAGGAGAGTATTTATTTTATCTTTGTCTTTCTGACATGCATTTTCTGATATGAATACTGTTTTTAATATAGTCATTGGAAGATTGTTTATATATTAAAACCCCTAATAATTAATAATTAATTAATTAATTATTAATAATTTAATTAATAATTAATAATTAATTAATTATTGTTTAATTATTAGGACCACTAATAATTAATAATTATTAATGTAAAATATATATTTACTGTTTAGAGTATTATCATTGAGCAGTTTGTTTGATAAAGTAATTTGAATTTCTGTAATGACAATGATATAAGCATAATGATTATTTAGAAATTGACTGAGCTATGAATTTCTATTGCCTGAGTTTAGTCATCACATGCATGTTGTGTAATGATTGAATATTGTTTTTGAAAATATGGAGTGATCCTTTTTATTGGCATGGTTGGTGTTTGAGTCAGATATTATTGCTCTTTTACTATTTTCATTACAAAGAAAGGCATTTTGTTCAGTGTTTCACAAATAGGTTTTATTTTAACTTTTAGATAATTTCTAAAGTATGTAGTATCTTGATTGTAATACGTAATGTGTATTACTTTTATTTGGGTTCATGAATTGCTGGAAATGATTATCTGTAAGAAAATTTTGAGATTGATTTTCATAACTGCATTTTACAAGCTATATAATTGCTACTGATGTAGCACCCTTAATTGATTTTTGTTACATTAGTTTCAAAAAAGATAATATATGCAAACAGAAATGGAGGTGAAATGTTATTGCTAATGTCACAACTTACATTTATTTTAAACTGCTTTTATGGTTGTCAAACAATAGATATTTTTGAAATGATAAATATGATTAGAGTGTGAGTTATAATAGTGAGACAGTAGGACAATACATATTGGTTTGTAATTTGTTATTTGAGAAGTCTACCTTGGCAATAAAATTATTGATTTATAATTTAATTTTGACTAGTTCATTAATTATGAATTGGAATATTTAGTTTATTATATACACACATTTTCAAGCATCCCCTTTAACTATTCACATTACCTCATACAACTGATACACATGACCACACACATGTAAAAAAATATATATGTATTTTGTGCTAAACCAGCACTCATCAGTTGGTTCAACATGTGTGTGGTCATGTGTATCAGTTGTATGAGATAGTGTGAATAGTTAAAGGGTTCTAGAAAATCTCAGTTCAAATCAATAATACTTATAATTAAGCTCCAGGTTTGTGAAGAGTGTCTGGTTTTCAAATATATATATATATATATATCTATATATATATATATATAGGAAATTTTGTGATATATATATATATATATATATATATATCACAAAATTTCCTAGAATAAATTACAAAATTCAATATTTTTATATAAAATAATAAAATCTTCACTAGAGCCAGCTTATGGCATTTTATGCCATCTTGAGTAGCAATGAACTGTTAATATTTAAATCTCATTAAAATCACATAACATTAATATTTCCATGTGAATGGCCAACTTTCCACAAATTTATGAGAACTCTCATAATTATATTGTTTATGCAACACTTTGTCTCTAATTTTATAAAATATGACTCTATTTTTTCTTTTCCTCAAGTCACTTTCCACATGTAAATCAAAATCACTATTATAGCAGAAATCTCCATTACATATCATTGCATGCACTGCAAATACAGATTTGTACCTATCCATAGAAAACACAATTTATATAATAATTCATGCTTTCAAATTTTTTTAATGCACATTAGTCTCACTGATATAACTAGATTCACAATGACAAACTACTTTATAAATAATATTGCATTTATTGATTTTATCAACACAATCTTTTTGATTAATAATTATTAATCTTCCAGTATTTGGACCAACCTTAAATGCAGCATTAAAATCATCAAATACTAATGATGTAATCTTATTACACATAGTATTATTTATATAAGGCAATGCTATTTATATTTTCTCTTACATATTATCTTTCCTCCATCTATTTCTAAATTTAAATAATGTACATAAATGATTTTCTTTTGCTGTAACCTACTTTCAATAAGTCATTAACATATCTTTGAACATTAGATATTTTATCATTCTCAAATTTACACAAAATATCATTTCTAAACAAAAATGTTTTAAATTCAGCTACTTTATACATAAGTGGAAAATTTGAATTTGGAAACACCAATCCTCTAATTGATAAATGTTTCAAAAACATTTTATAGTTAATTCTATTACATTCTCTGCATAAAATAATTTGATATTTTATTTTATTCTCACTATTTTCATAACTAACCAATCGAATCATCATTATCATTTATTAAATAGCTTCCCCACTATAACATTTGTTCCAACAATAAGTACATCGTTTATATGTCTAAAGTAATTTTTAACACCTAATGAGAAATATTCTTTTAAATTAGTCTTTTCATAATATAAAACCTATAACTATATATAACCCTTGAAACAGGCAATCCCATGATTAATTATAGTGTTTTCCAGATTAAAATTGAACGTAAAATTACAAGCACTTGTTCATCAAAGAACACAGATAATGCTAATAAATCATTATTTGACAATATTTAACCTCAATCTATACATGACTCTTTGTATTAGCATATAATTTGATAGACAACATTACTACTTTTTTGATATATATATATATATATATATATATATATATATTTAAAAATAAACAATATATATATATATATATATATATATATATATATTGTTTATTTTTAAAGGCAAGTTTCCAAATTACTACTGATGGAGAACGTTTTCTAGACAGCTTCTGTTTGTGGCAGGATAAAATAAATCCAGGAACTGATAAAGATATTGACCATTGGGATCATGCATTTATGTTAACAGGGTAATAATGTTTTCGTATTGTTTCTATATAAATAATCAGGCATTTAGATTTAATACACTAAAAACATATATAATATTAAACTTACTTAAAACTTGAATTCAAACCTAAACGTACATTAGTTAACTCTCTTTCCAGTCATTTTAATGTTAGTAATCAAGGTAGAGTTTTTAATAAACTGCTTTTATGTAATCTTGTTGTCAAATAATCATTTAATATGTAATGATAATAATGTTATTTTACTTCCTCCTTCTATACCCCCCCCCCCATATTTCAAGTAGCAACATCTGATAAAGAAAATTGGCAAATTTGAATATTTTTATTTCAAAGATAGTTTATATATAAATAAATTTGTTTGCAGCCTTTATTCTTGTTTAGTAACCGTAAAAGAGGTTTTAATTAAACTATTGTTAGATTCTAATAACTTTACAGTTATATAAATAAACCATGGATATTAAATATATAATACTAAAAAAAAAATATAATAGTTACAAAGCAATAAACTGAAAAATCACATACCATAGTATTTAATAATAAGTATGTATTAAACTTGCAAATAACTTCCATGGAATAGATCATTATTGACAAACTTGTTTAAAAGAAGTGATAAATTATCTTGTAAATTCTTATTATGATTTGTAAATTCATAAAATAATTTTTACATAAATTTTATTATATATTCTCTTCACAAAATATTTAATAGCCCTTGTTTGTTTATTCAAGTTTAAAATAAATTGATTATAGATTTTATTTATTTATTTTTTATTTATATACTGAAAACTATAGAGTTAATTTCTGATTTTCTGTTTTATTATTTATTATTTTTTATGTAAAGTATAAGTTCATAAATATATAATTAATAATAATATTATACTAATGTTTCAAGTAGATTATATCTGCTATTATCTGATTAAATATTGTTATTTGATAAAAAATATTGTAATCAAGATACAATCAGTCTGCCAGAAATATGATAATAATAGAAAAAAGTGTTTTAAAATGTTAAAGAAGGAGAATCTGCAGTGAGTGAACAAACATATGTTTAGTTAACGGGATTTAATTTCTCTGTTCAAATGATAAGTGTTACATCTGGAAACAACATAAGATTGATTTGTATGTAACAACTCAATGACTCAATAAGAAAAATAATGGAGACTTGCTATATAGCCAATAATACGAATACTATCAAACGTAGAGACTCATCTTTCCCTCTCCCCCAAAAATAGGCGATCTAATTTAAATATTTAACATTAAATTTATATCTCTTCAAATATATATAATTAGACTCATATCTCCATTGTTATTGTATTTTATCTTGCAATGAATATGAGAATACCATAAGTTCTAGAAAGCGCTAAGCCTTATTTATTAATAGAAATAACAAGCGCCTCTATAGTTGCGCGGTAAGCCAAATTATCACATTTATTACAGATGTATGTTTAAAAACTGCAAAATAAAATATAAAAAAATAAAAGAGCTATTAAAAAGATAATTTCTAAAAGTTACATCATCCAAATAAAAGAAATAAAATGGTATAAGTCATGAAAACAAATCCTTTCCAAAATGGTGATTTTACTTTCATTTTATTTTAAGCTGTACAGTGTTTGAAAATAAATATTTGTTAGATGGAGTGAGGTTTTGACAAAATAAAATATTTAACAGGTCTTTTATATCTATAGCTGACATTTGTAATATTTTCAAAAAATTTCTTCTAAAAATAATTTATTAGAGGAAATGATGTCTCTAAACACATACAATGGTATTAATTTTAGCTTGGATTTCTGTAAAGGAAATGCCAATGTTTCCAGGGAACATGACTTGGACAACGTTAAAATTCTACTCCGATTATGTAATAATAATTATGTAAAAAACAAATGTAGATCAATTACTTATTCTGGTAAAACAATAAAGCCGTTATTAATAAATCACATATCAACAAATAAATATAAAAAAGGCAATTATTTTTAGCAAAAAGATTTCTACTTGTAACAAAATTTTCAGACAATTAAATATTTGTAAACCCGATAATTTCTTTATTCTACCGTGATTACTATGAAACTTAACACCACTTAAAATCATACATTAAAAATGCCTTCGAATTTAATTACCACATTAAAAAGTTGAAAATTTGAAACAAAGGCAATTAGATTTCTTCAAAGTTGTTTTTTTGATTAAAACAATATTGGAATATATCTTGATTAATTTGGATTTTTGAATACCTATTTTGTATTTCATGTGCAATAGGCAAAATTATAACCAAATATTTAGTATTCCAACAAGTTTTCTTTCCTCTAGAATACAATCTGACTACAAAATCCATAAGGATTATACGGTTTTTCTTGCATATAAACCATTCTATTCTTACATGAAATTTACAATAAAACTAGAAAATGATGGAAAACTTTTCTTCCCTGATGCATTCATTACCAAAAAAAAGGGTTACTTTTTTATTACAATCTATTTTAAGATAAACATACATAAATAAATACTTAAGATTTTCCTTTTATCATCATTCTGCTAATATTTTTTGTATCTAAAACAACCTAGAGTAATATAACCTTGTACATAAATCCTATAAAGAGAAGGGGGGACTTCTATAATTAATACATTGATAGTTAATAACTAAAATAAAATAATCAAAAATAAAATGTTAGCAAAGGTCAAGAAAATAAAAAGAAAAAAAACCTGAATTTTTAAAACTTACATATCTTATATAAAATAAATTACTAATATTACTAGTCAAAAATTCTAATCATTATATTTAAACCTAAAATCTCAATATCTCTTGAGGTTCAGAAAGTTTGTAAAACATTTATGTGTTTATAAGTAATCATCACATCAAAGCTAAGAGAGGAAAAACGCTAGCTTAATAAATCAGTGTTCATCATCATCAGTCCTCTAGAGTCCTCCATGCAATAGAATCAGATAAGAATATTGTTTTATTTTTAAGATTAGGATTTTATACAAAAACAACCCTTACTTCAAAGGACTATAAAAAACAATATCTTATTGAGACTGGATTGTATATGCAAAGATAATGATATATTTGGTATATTTTTCATTGAGAAGTTCATTAATCAAAACAGACATTTATTTTATATCAGATTATTCATTTATTGAGACTCCCAACCCTTCCACATTTCTTGATTTCTTGAGTATTATTGTTATTATTTTTTATTGGATGCACATTTAATCTAACCTTAGGTGTTGGCAGAAAACTCTATCCCATGTTTTAAAATAATATTTCTTACATAGACGCTGGCAGATACATTGCAGATAAAATAAAATAACAGGACTGTAATATTGTTAATTATGCAAAAACTATACTAGGTTGTATACTTTAATATCTGTCGCTCTTGAAAATCTTTTGTTTAACACGCACACATATTTGTATATATATGCTAGAGCTGCTAAAAATACTAAAAGCTCTCTATAACATAAGTACAATTTTAACTTATGTTTCTTATTCACCATTTATTAATATTTATTCTGAATATTGTTAAGTTATATACATATAATAAATAAAAGTAATATATATATATATATATAATTTTGTGGAAAAATATTCTTTGCACTTTCCTATTAAACAGATATTAAAATGATATGAACTTTTATGTCATGTGTTAACCTATGCTTAGAGCTTATTTAAATAAATTGCTCTGTCTTAACTCACTAATTTCCAGAGTAAAATTAACAATTTAATATGGAATCTAATTTTCAGGATACAAAAAACACAACAACTCAGACGTCAATTTTATGCAATTTAATATATACACATTACATTTACAAATACAATTTACAGCATTCTAATTTAATATAACCTAATCACAGCTAATTGGGAATAATTTCTTTCACTTACTAGTTCTATTCACTAGGAATAAAATAATAATGGCAGTGCTTTTACTTTTATTATCTTCATCAACCTTCAAGCATGGCATCGCATGAGTTGTTTAAAATAATAATAAGATTGAAACGTTCTATTATGGCCTTAGTCACTTTATTGACATTCAGATGCCAAGTTCCTGGGAAAAAGATATCTCCCTCTGGTTTCATTTGCTGCTTCATGCTTGTGTCCACCAGTTGCATCAAATGTGATGAAGAAGAACACTTGTTTATTTTTCCCCATTCTTTATACTTTTTATCCTTGGTTTTTCTGGAATAATTAAACTCATTGGTGAAATTCCTGGTGGTGTGTGTATAGTAATTTAATCTAGTTTCTTTAAATTTAATTATTATTTTAACTCATACTAATTAAGTGTATTTTGTTATCTGTTATTTATTTTCATTCTGATGATAATTTTTGTTACACAATAAGTTTTAATTAAATATTATTTATTGCAACTATTTAATTAATCTTATTCTAGCCATTTATTATTTATCTATTTTACTTATTATTTTTCTTCTCTGTGAATTAAAATTTCATAACTATTTTCATTAAAATACACATATTTCAATAATTCTCCCCCTATTCTAGAAAGACTAGATACTATGTTTTATAAATATTCATGTAATTATTTGACATTTGTCTTTGATGTTGGGGCCTGGGTGAGCTATGTTCTTCTGATGGTTTTTTAGGTGCTTCATTTGCAGTTCTATTACTCCTTTAAATTTACTACATTGTAAATGTGACTGTCATATCTCTTCATCAGGCACTATGCCAACTATTTCTTGTTTACTCTAAGTTTTGATTATTTCTTTTATATGTGTTATTAGTCAGCATGGAAACTGTATGTTTTGTGGAACTCATCAGTTGACATGGTTTACATTTCTCTGATATTCTGCTCCATTCTGATTTGAATGATTACTGTTTGTATAGTTTCCAGTGATTTACATTTTATCCAGTTCTTTTTGATCAGGTCACACACCCAAACTATATTACCTACTTTATAGATGTCATATTGAACATATTTGTCCATTTTTCAAAAGAACATTGATAGTTTTAAATGCAATTTCATATCTATCAGCAAAAATAATTGGCAAAGGAAGAGAAGATAGTGGATTAGATATAATCTCTTCCCCTAAACATAAATTATATGACGTCTGAAGTAATGAAAATGTTAATAATTCAGATGCAAACATACATAATAATACAGCTAGTATAGGGAATCATTTTTTATAAAATCAAAAGTTATTTCAGACAATGTAGGTGAGACACCAAGTTCAATTCTAGAGGAAACTAAGCTCACAATAGTCAAAAGCAAATTACAGGGGCATACCAAGCTTGATGGGGCTTATTATTCATTAGACTACATTATTTTATCATTTTCCAGCAAACTTAATTGAACTGCTATTAGTGTGAGAATTATCAAGAAGTCATCAAACATGAAATATCACAAGAAAATTGTCATCTTGTAAAACATATACTTCATTCTTGTAAGACAATTCTAGCAGCTGAACCATCATTGGAATTATAGGTTATCAAAATAATAAGATACAATTCCAAGTCTTATTAACAGGATGATGATTGGCACAGACATGTGAACTATTGAATAATATGAAAATTCGATGAATGCTTTGATATCATGATATCAAGATACATGCAAATTTAGAAAGAGATGGAAAGTTTAATCATCAACTAAGAATGATTTGTAGAGGGGATAACAACCCATAATCAATGTTATAAAGTATGTAAAGAAAAAAATCAAGTTGCTTATCATGGAAGGAAAATATAAAAAGATTTACTGGGAGACTCTTTACAACTAAAATAATCAGGTGGCCCAGTAATGGTTCATAAAAAAGGATGCTAACATTACTCTGACCATAAACCTTAGTTATTTATAGCATGCTGTAGTTATACTAATATCACAGATGAAAAAGGGTTTATTTTCAAAGTGAAAAAAAGAAAGAAAGATACTTTTAGAGATAGAAAAAGGCATTTAAATGTTGATGTATGTTTAACTTTAATTTCATTGCAAGTGGTGGTTGTAAAATGTCATTGGCATGAAGATTCAATGTTTTCATGAAATTTTATAGAATGGTATATGCCAGCCTTTTACTTATCCAATTTTCAAAACTTTATGTAAACAGAATATAAATCTCAAAATGAACAAGGCTTAGTCTTCATATTTATAGTTGTTTTTATGTACATTCATCATATAACATGAGCCACTAGCCTCTAACTCTCATAACATATTCATCAGTAGGGCTTTAAACTGAAAATATTTGATTATTTATAAATTCATGATTCTGTACTGTGTGTAGTGATTAAAATCAGGTTGTCCTTGATATGTTCTAATTGCATTATATATTGATTGTTGAGCAATTTGATTTTATATCTATAACTAGATTGGGATTAACTACATGTATAATACTAAGGGTTAAAATCTGATTAAATTTCTATACACAAAAAGCCACACCTACAAACTAGAGAAGACTACATAATTAACCAATAACATTTTATTAATAACATTGTAATAAGATACTCATACAGTAGCAAAATATGTGATAACAGTTTCTAAAAGTTATACAAAAAAATAAATAGCTGAGCATGAGGAAAAATTATACAGTCAAAGATAAAGTGAAATGGAATTAATTAAGATATACATTCAATTTTATTCTTAGTTAGGAGAACAGGGTATTGTAGCTATTTGTAAATATCTACAAATGAAAGAAAGACAATAATAACTTTATAGAGGATAAGGTAGAGAAAGTTATATTTAATTTAGGTCATAGTGCTAAGATGTATTAATATACTTTCTTTAAGTTATTTTATTTATCCTTATGTAAAATAAAAATCTAATTGTAGTAAAAAATAAAAAGGATTAAAAGTTCTTATTTTAAAGAATGGAAGTCAGAGTTACTACAATTAAATGTTAAACAAATCGTTATTATATTACTGAAATAATATTAAATTGAGTTTGTTTTCAAAGGATAAATCCAAATTTTTAAAGATAATATATTTTGCTATATTTTCTTTTTTGAAAAAAAAAAAAAAAAAAAAAAAATTCAAATTTTAAGATAATACTTTTTTTACTCATGTTCTCCCCTTGTTTTCTATTTTTTAAAAAAAAAATTGTTGTTAAGAGATGGAATATAATTTTGAAGTTAGACAGCTTGAGATTAAAATAAAATCATATTTTTGAAATGTATGTTTTGGAAAACAATGATGACAGTTATCAAATGGCTACATAATTCACTTGAATCTGAAAGTATTTATTTAGCCAGGTGAAGTCAAAAAATTATCGCAGATCTTTTTTAGAGTAAAGCAAAAACTTAGTTATTAATTATTGTTAGCCTCAACACTTAATAGTGAAGTTAAATCCAAACTATATTTGCCTGTGGGAGGATAATACATTCACTATTATAAAAAATATGAAATGAACCATCATACTAAAGACACGTATTCCCTGAGCATGAATGTTACTTTATTTCACATCTATATGTCTTTTCTGTTATGTAACATTCAAAAAAGAAGAAAAATTATAAAATTCAACCCTAGTATGAAAGAAAAATGAATTGTTGCATATTAGCATCGAATATGTTGTTTCCACTGTCCAGAGAAGTGTATGATAGTTTCAAAATTATTTTATTAATTTTGGAACTCTCATAATTAAAACATCCGTCAGGCATATAGAAGAAATAATATTTTTAATTTAGTTTAAAATAATTAAAGATGAAAAATAATAAAAATTATCAAGAGCCATAGTACTTAAAGCCATGTTGAAGATACTTCTTTGTATTTAGAAAGTTGTAAAGTCATTTACTTAATTGAAAGTACTTTTGCTTACATTATTATTATTATTATTATTATTATTATTATTATTATTATTATTATTATTATTATTATTATTATTATTATTATTATTATTATTATTACTATTATTAATTATTATTATTATTATTATTATTATTATTATTATTATTATTATTATTATTATTATTATTATTATTATTTAAAACTGTTATATATATATATATACACATGTGTATTTTTTTATATTATTAGTTTGGATATTCATGCTGGAGGAAGTAGTGGTGTTATTGGTAAGATTTTTATATCGATCAATTTTTTTAAAAAAATAAAAAATGAAAAATAATTTGTGTTGTAACTAAATTTTATTTAATCTTAAGCTTTTTATTATCAAGTTTATTTAAAATTAATTAATAATTTTTTATTTTACACTGAAGGCAACATTATGACATATTGAAATCTTAAAAATTGACCATCTATAATTACATATGCAAGTTTAGTTCTAATTATATGATTTATACATTTGCATTCCTTTTTATTCTTTCATTAAGTTTACATAATAATTTTCTTAACTTTTTGTATACAAAATTTAAAAATAATATGTTTGCAAATGTTGGTTGTCTTGTCTATTGAAATTAAAAAAGAATCTTTAACTGTATTATCTAATATGTATGTGATCATCACTTCAGAACAATAAAAATGATTGTCTATGTTTAGATTACTTTTTTTAAAGATTTTGTATATGTCCAAATACATGTTAGCACTTTTTTTCAGTCATGACTTAATTAATAATAATGCTCTTCAATGCAAATATAAATCAATATGTAATAATAGACATATATTTCAGATAGAATCTATCCTTATCTGATAAACTGGAGATTTGAAGGGATATAGTAATTAAAGTTTTTTGATAATAATAAATGTGTAGCGATATATTTTTTATAATGCAAATTTCAAATCATGTAATAAATATTATATATCCAATAAAATAAACAATATTAAGTATGTTCTATTAAAAAACCTACAATATTTCTTTTCTTTATTCCACATAACTCGGAAAACATTATGAATAAAATGACCATGCAATTATATATATATATATATATATATATATATATATATATATATATATATATAGTAGCCTTTTGGTTTATTTCATCTATTAACCAAATGTAATAAAAGAAAATAATTGTGGGAAAAAAAATTTTTTTTGAATATAAGAAAAGTTAAAAGTTTTATTTGAGAAAGTAATGGTTATATAGCTCAAAAGTAACATATATAGAGACAGTTTGTATAAAATGTAGTTAGCATTATTTAATGCAGGGGGGGGTGATTGATTTTTTTTTGTTTGTACGCTGCTATAATAATTTACCACTATAATAATTGAGAAATAAATATTTATATGACTGAGATAAATTCTGGTGAATTTTGATATCTATTACTAAAGAGTTGATGAGAATTAAAATTGGATTGATTGTCAGTAGCTTTAGTTAACAGTTTCTTTCTAGAGAATAAGTTTGGAGTTATAGGAGATTATAGTGAATATTTATGTTTATGATTATCAGAAATTATCATTGATTTTATGCTTGTAATTATAAGAAATTATGATGGATATTTTGGTTCATATAATCTGAATGATCAGTTTTCTATTGAATGGTCTGCACATGTATGTGTATGTAATACAAATATATGGGTTTGATTTTTTTTCTTTCCTTTATAGAAATTGACATAATTTTCTATATTATTTAAAATGTAAATCTAAATAAGAAATTATTGAAGTAAAAAAAAAGAATGAATGTAACCTTTGTTGGACCAAAAAAGTGTTAGTAAGTTTATGTTTTTGATTAGATCTTCTTTGACTACTTTTCCATAAATTAATCACTAATATGTTAACTAAAGAGATCTGCTTTAAGATGAAGAAAAAAAAAGTTGTCAAAATTAACAACTAGTAAAGAGTCTATTGTTCATTCTGAGTGGAGATTTTTTAATTTGATTTGGAGAAAACCACCTGTGGAGGGGGGGATTAACACATATTTTTATTCTCCTTCACCCTATAAAAGTGGCTGGGGAAAGTGAATGGAGAACTTTTGCTAATTGAGAACAACTACTAAAAATTAATCGATCTCAGAAGGTTTTTTTTTCTCCAATTTTTTTTTAAATTTTCTTTCTCAGAATTTAATAATGTGTTTAAGTTTTATAGTATACCAAAATATGAATTTCTATTTCATATATAAGTGGTGCATATTTCTTTTTCTCACATCAATTATGAGGAAATCAACTTTTAATAAGATATTTTATGCTGAATGCTACAACTTATCCATTCTGTTTATTAAAAATTCATTGAAGGAGAGAACTGTCAAACTTTTATATGAAATTGAAAGAAAAAGAATTATTTGGCTGGTTAAAATTTGTTTGAAGAAACTGCAGCAAACTTCTGCATAATGTTTAAAAAGTTAACTCATGTTTAGTAATTAGAAGCTGCTTGTCTATAATTTGAGCCTCTAAAATGGAAAAGAAGAAAAAGAAACAAATCAATTCAAATCCAGGGAGAAACTCATCAAAATGGAAGGTAATCAACAGAACTCTTTTAAAATTTATTAATTATTCTGTAGCTAAATCTTGATTTAAAATAACTATCTACATTTTATCTATCTTGATTCAAATGACTGTCTGTGCATTTTTTATACACATTTGATTAAAAATAACTGTCTGATGTGCATCTCTATAGCTACCTCAAATAAAATGAACTGAATACATTAGTTGATTGATGGACAGTTGAAGAAAAAGTCATTGGAAAGAGACTATCATAATGTTGATATTTATTCTTTATTTTATTTCGTTTATATAATACATCATTTGTTTTTTATTATTTCTATTTGTTTATATAATATGTTTAATTTCTAACCACTAGATTATCTTAATTTAATAATTTTTTTATTTATGTTTAAAAATGTTTAAAGGAAGGAAAGGAAAATGATTTTGATACCATTGAAGTATAAATGCTCATGTAAATTTAAATTTAAAAGAAAAGAAAGAAATGATATAAATATTTTTTATACTCTTAACAAAAAATTAATTTGTGCTTAATATTAAATATGAAGAGTGAGTGGATAGTCATAAAAACCCATAATTATGCTATAAGTGTTGATGATCTGTTATTAATATAAATATTAAGTATGTTGTTGGCTTGACAGTTTAAAATTGAAATAATTCATATATGTTTTGATTCGGGATCTGGTTAGCTGTTGTCATTTATCTAGACTGTAATCAATGTATGTGTGGGCATATGTAAAGCTGTAAATGATTGTCATTACTAATGTAAAGTTATCTTACCACCCAATAGATGGGAAATAGCTGTCTCATGATTTATTTACCATGGCAGTCAGAGATGACTGAGTTTCACTCCATTTATTTTGATAAGATAGGGAATTATTAATAAAGTTATTGGTTAATTGTAGAAACTGTTTTTCATGCCAATATAGAGAGTAGGTGTCTAGGCAGGAGCTCTTTACACAACTCTAGATCTTAAGAAAAGATCACCCTCTGGCTCAAGCAAACAGTTCAAGTTAGGAGTGGTTGTTGATGTTGTTTTTTTAATTTCCCTTACCAAGTTGCTGCTGTGTGCACATTACAAATACTGCATGGCGATATGGGAGATGAGGAGTGTTTTTCTTAGATGGGACAGAATAAAAGTTGCCCTGACAGGATAAGGATTCAGTCAGATGTATATGTATGATGAGGAATGACAAAGATTTTAATTAATAAACTAACCGATCTGTGTTGATTTTTTGTGAATGATGGTAAATGATGGTCATCAAGCTGAATAGACATACTAACCTATCAAGATATATACAGTCAAAAACATAAAGATCTGATAGGCATGAATGTAAAAGTGTGGGTTTTGAATTTAAACCCATTTGAAAGATCAGTAAGGGATTTTTTATGGCATACCATCCTTCTTTATTAGAAATGTGAAAATCATTGCTTGATAAAATGATTTAGAAATTTATGATTATTTAACATTGCTAGTTAGAATAATTGAAACGAATATATTATTTTGGAATAGTCCAATGGACAATGTTTACAATAAAAGGGGGGGGGGGAAGTAGAAATTTATAGGTTTTCTTCTCTTTCAAGATATAAGTTTTCTTAAAGCTAAAATATACGGAATTCTGATTCCGTGCATGAGCATTTGTGTTTATTATTATTATTATTATTATTATTATTATTAATTATTTATTTGATAAATAAATGGGTCAAAACAATAAATAAGTCATCTAGAAAAGTAGTTAATTTAAACAAGTATTCGAACTATAGTCTTTAATAGATCGTAATCATATATTTGAGTGTAACAATATTATAATTAAGTATGTTTTTTTTATCTTTATTTTATCATTATTGTTAATGCAATAAAATTTTATTATTGTTATAAGATTACATTGTGTTTTGTGTTTTGATATTTCAAATATTTTCAGAATCTATATCCAGCACCTATATTTAAAGTAATATTAGTTCATAGTCAAATTTAATTATTCATTTTTCTATTGATAATTTATTTCCACGATCAATTTGCTGTAGTCATTATTATATTGTCTCCATATTCGATTCACATAGTTAATTTTATATTGATAATTTATTTCCATGATTGATTTACAGTATTGATTTTGCCTTGATTATTTCTATATTCGATTAACATAAATCATTTTATATAAGTCACTTTTATAAAATTCATTTTCACATAATTTATTTTCGTAGTTAATTTGCATAATCTGATTTTATGATTTATATCCATACTTTACTTTCATAAGTAAATTTTGATTGATTTATATGATTGATGTCCATGGTTTACTTCCATGGTTTACTTTAGCAAAATATGATAGGTTTAAATTATTAGTTAAAATTTGGTCAATAGATTAGAAATAATATAATAAAAATGACAGGGAATAGTTAAGTTAAGTTTAATAACTTTAATCTTTTGATTCATTGTAATGTTGTGAATTTTGGGAGCAGACATAAAATCCTTTTCCCGCTCTCAGTGTTTAGAGTGATTCCCACTAGTAAACTCCTATCAAAATTTGATTTAATATATTGAGAATCATATCCATTACAATGTAATCGCTTATAAGGGCACCTCTTGACAGATCTAGACCTTGAGAAAGAGCAGTTCAATTATTAATCTAAGAGCTAGTTTGGAAGTCAAGTAGCATACTATAATAAATTTATTCTACTATCATTAAAAGAGGGATCATGCATTGATAGTTGATCGAAAGATATATGTGTATTTTGAGAAATATGATTAGGGATTCTCAGATTAGAGAACATAACACAGACATTCTGTGTTATATAATTGTGGCTATTGAAAGTGATAGATGCTGAGAACGAAAAAAATAAAGTAATGGAATTAAATGAGGAGGATTATTTGTGATGGATTTTATCTAATATTAAATTAAATAATAATTTTATATTATGAACATAGATTATGAGTTCTCTGCATTAATTATTGATTTATTTCCAGTCAGATATAAATGAGAACTGTATATAGTATTTTCTATAGTTACCACTCGAGATCAGATATTTATAATAAAGTTGTGGAAGAAAGTTGTCTTATTATTTTAGATTTAATAATAAATTTATCATAAAATATTTACATGACTCATCCGAGTTTGAAATTAAGACCACATAGATTGAATGGTTTTATCAATATTATTGTTGTTATTATTTTTTTTGAGAGACAATTTAATTACTTTCTCCAGTATCTTCTATAGTCCTAAATATGGCTAATGATCATGATCTCTGGTGGGCATTACAATTTATAGCTGCAATTTTTTGCCCCCAGTATAGTTGATACTAAAGTTAGTATAAAATTCAATTGACTAGCTACTTGAAATAAATGAGAGTTTATTGAGGTTGAAGAAGTGAAAGATTGCACGGAGAAAGTTGAGGTTACAATATATAATATTAAACACTCTCATTTTTAAATGCTAAGTTCTGCTATGGTAAATAATGCACATTTTCACTTCAATACTCACAATATTGTTACAAGAAAATGAAATCCTTTTCTTATTGGTATATACGTAAGATGTATACATTTTAACTTATAGCAGAATAATATGTATATCAACTATAGATGTTCAGTCAATTTAAAGTATGATATAATATTAAATTTTCATTTATTTTGCCAATACTAAAAAGTTAAAAATAATGGCGATACACTTTTTTATATTAAATGCTTTTATGAATCATACAATAAAAAGAAAAAAAAATTCTTCAGCCACAATGAAGGCTGTTAGACTTAATGTGAAATGAAAGCGTCAGGGGTCCAGAAATTAATTAAGTCAATTCCTATATTTTGTAATAAGGGATTGACTTAATTAACTTCTGTATTTCCCATGCTTTTTATTCAAGTTAAATATAAAACCCCAAATTTGGTTGAAGAAACAATTGTTTGTTTTTCATTTTAGTGCATGATCCATAAAAACATTTAATATAAAATATTTTTTCTCTATTATTTTACATTTAAACATTTAATTTATAAATGTAAAGAACTGTTTGGTATTAAGTTCTTTTCAATACTAATAAAGAAATAGAATGTCTTAATCTATTATGATAAATTTTTCTTTTTTTTTTTTATCTTCTGTTAAAAAAAAATCTGCTACACAATTCTAGACTTCCAGAATATTCGTCATGTGCAAAACTAAAAACAGGAAGTATGAAGTTCAGATTTAATTATCTACTTTACGGGGTTGTTTTTCCTATCAGGCTGGCAATGTCACTGAACAATTATGCATAATCTCACATGTTGATGAGGGAATAAGATGCTTTATTAAATGAGCATCTACTCTATCTTGTTTTCTTCAATAAAATTAGAAAACAGCATTCTGGTAAGATAAAAGATAGCAATTCATGCAATAAAAAATTTTGTTCCCTGAATATGATTGATGATACTTGGGAATGATATATGTTTGGACAATTTTCATCAACAAACTAAAGACTTTTAGTATCGGGCTTCAAGTAACTTTTCCCACCTAAAGTTTTTTGTTTCAGAAGTACAACTTGCCTTTTCACTCTTTCAAATAACAATCTAAGAATCCCAAATTTAGTTTTAAACCTTAATTTATAGCATTACACAAGAAAGGAAAATGTAGTCAGCTTGTCTTTTTCTCATCACAACCTTCATATAAATCTTTTGTTAAATTAATAAAATAAAATATATAATCAACACATAAAAATATATTTTTTGAATCTCTAACGTTGATAAGAAAAAAAATTTTTTTTTCAAAAAAAAAAACAATGTATTAATGATAATGAAAAATTTATTTGATAATATTACTCCATTTTAATTAATGGTATGTTCCAAAATAATAAAAATCCAAAATTAATTTTCTTTTCTTTTTAATATTTAAATGAATAAAACAAACTAAAACATACAGACTTTTTTCTATTGGTAATAAAAATAAAATATATGTATCCCCAAGCAAAATTCTTTAAGTGTATATTTTATTATATTTATGAATAAAATATATCTGCCATGTGTGTGTATATATTATGTCTACAAACACATATTTTTACTATCAATCTATTTGTGTATTTTAAAATGCTTTTTGTCTCATCAATGCATTTCTGTTTGTAGGACTAGCTGATATTAACTTATGATGGAATGTAATTATTATCATCTCCATTACAATATATATGTATATATGATAACAAAAGTAACATTTTTTAAAGTAATTCATAGAACAAAATGGAAATGACATGCTCAAAAAATTAGACTTACTTTTTTGATTGAATATATATAGGCTATATCATAATTATAGTAATAATAATAATAATAATAATAATAATAATAATAATAACAACAACAACAACAACAACAACAACAATAATAATAATAATAATAATAATAATAATAATAATAATAATAATAATAATAATAATAATAATAATAATAATAATAATAATAATAATAATAATAATAATAATAATAATAATAATAATAATAATAATAATAATAATAATAATAATAATAATAATAATAATAATAATAATAATAATAATAATAATAAGAAGAAGAAGAAGAAGAAGAAGAAGAAGAAGAAGAAGAAGAAGAACAACAACAACAACAAGAATAATTTCTAAGCATATTTAAGTTTATCTAGTCTAGATATAAACTCCAGAATATAATAGAAGAATGTGATAATATATAAAACAAATTACACTTATATAAATGATAACCATTATTTTATTAATTAATTAATAAACTATTTTTATAGGTATTGCTCCACTAAATGGAATGTGCACAGGGAAAAGAAGTTGCACACTTACAGAAGCCAGATTTTATCAGGGTGCTTTTACTGGTGCTCATGAAGCTGGTCATAAGTAAGAATATGATTAATTTGATGATAGTTAATATTGACTCCTAATAATAGTTAAAGTTTTAAGCCAATTTTATCAGTTTTATCGGTTACACTTTAAATATCAATAAGTAAAAAAAAGTAGTACTCAAACATATTTTATGACATTTATAATTGCAATTATGTATATATATATATAGATACAATATATATTTATATATATATATATATATTAAAATCAGTCATATATCACATGACCTATATAGCTTGCATTACCAATATGTAATATATAAAGCTGCTACTAGCTCTAAACAAGCTTTATTTTTTTTTATAAATGCTACAAGAGAAAATACATGAAGCTTTTATCTATCATGGTCCCCATCACCAGACTGGTTTCGAGCTATGGCTCTCATCAGTGAGGAGCTAAAACATAAGATTCAAAATATTAACTCAAGCCAAGCATTTATCTAATTCTTGAATATTAAGAAAAAGATCCAAAAAATATAGAGGATTTGAACTCAGATTTTCAAACACTCTTCAATTATCCACACTATCTTAATATTTAAGAATTATATAAATGCTTGGCTTGAGTTAATATTTTGAATCTTATGTCCTAGCTCCTCACTGATGAGAGCCATAGCTCGAAACCGGTCTGAGGGATGGGGATCATCATAGATAAAAGCTTCATGTATTTTCTCTTGTAGCATTTATCATAAAAAAAATTAAGCTTGTTAGTAGCAGGCTCTTTATATATATATGCACACATTCTGGTTTCAAATTGTATAAAGTTTCTTTTTAATATCACAAAGATGCCTTAAAATGAAATATTCCTGATTAATATTTTCTGCCTGTACAATCATTATTTAACAAGGAAAGCAATTCTAATGTAAACTTAAACAAATGCAAAAAAATAAGTTTACATTTATAACCATATATATATATGAAAAACAAAAACCAAGTTTTATAAAAACCTGCTATCTTTTGTATTTATGATCAATAGATGGAGCTTTACTAAGACCTCCAAAACAAGTGTATTTTTGTTTACATAAACATCAGAGTCAATATTCACTGTCTCTTTCGGTTTGCTTCACCCACAGATCAGCTGATTTCAAGCTGATTTGCTATCATCAGTGAAGGATAGGAGTTAGACTCCAAGCGTTTATGTAAAAAGTTTCTATCAGTTTGCAAGTATGAATTTTTTAGACATGTAAATGTCTTCAAACTCAGCTTATCAAACCAGATAGCTATATGGGTCTGATATCAGTTTAGTTTCTCCACATAGTCAAAGCTTCTGCAATATATATCATTGCAAGAAAACTTAATGGTACATTTATATATTTATTTATTTATATTTATTGATTTATTTATATATTGTGTGGTTCATTCATGTAAGATATTTATTAGATATTCCAATATTTTGACTTAATTCCACAAGCCTTCAACTCAGAAATGAATACTAAATAATAGTAGAGGCGCTGTAAACAGTGCCTATAAAGATAATTGTAGGGATGCTGTAAACAGTGTTCACAATAATTGAAAAAGTTCTACAACTAGAAAAGCATATTGATAAATAAATAAATAATTCTGAATCTCCAGAGTAATTAGTTTTTCCAAAAAAAATTCCAAACATAAGTAAGTTTTTATGTTCATCACATTTATTGATAGAATTTGGTATATTTATTATCTCAATAACTGCTCTGAACTTATATTGGTGTAAGTTTTCACATTTTGAGAGAATCCTGGTTTTAGAAAAAACAATATTGTGATCTGAAACCAAAGCATGGGTTAAGAGTGCTGATAATGATGCTGTTGCTTCCCTTCATCAGCACATTCATCTCTTCTAGTATGGATGTGATGATTGCTCATATCCACATAAAAAAGACTTACAAATGTCACATGAAAATGCATAGACTCCTTGAGCTGCAAGAGAGATTGTATCTTTAGATTTTGTTAAAAAATTACCAATTTTTTGATAAGGAGTGTATGCTCTTTTTATATTGTAGCATTTCAGAATGTCTGATACTGTATGTGGTTTCTTTTAAATAAGGAATACAAACTCTAATAGTTGTCTTTTTATTTTAAGTTTTGTATTTTTAGCTTGAAATACGGCTTGATTTATAAGTTTTTCACGATAACCATATGTCAACAAAACATTATTTATATGATGTATTTTTTTTTCTAAATACAATCTATCTGAAAAATTAATCACTCTGGTAATTATTGTTTTGGCTATGGACAATTATGAACTGGATAATGATGAGAAGAATATTGGAGGTGCATGACATTATGTATAGTTTCTCTGAAAACTGAGAACGATAAAACATTATTTTATTTCTAAGTGATAAGAACTTCAAGAAAGGGAAGTTTCCCACCAGATTTAATTTTCATTAGAAATCTAATATTTGGATGGATATTAT
This sequence comes from Epiperipatus broadwayi, assembly GCA_028023455.1. NCBI lineage: Eukaryota > Metazoa > Onychophora > Udeonychophora > Euonychophora > Peripatidae > Epiperipatus > Epiperipatus broadwayi. The sequence continues at coordinate 1,719,750 of JAQFVV010000178.1, read as the reverse complement.
TTAAATGTGACAAACATTATTCCAATTTATCTTTACCAAGTTTCCAGATGACAAATGTGTCATCTATATATCTCAGGATTTGATTTCTGGAATATGTGATATATTTATTTCAAATAAATTTTATGATATAGTCAGTTAATTTTATCTTATCCAAATGTAATTAATCAGTGAATCCATGTTATGCAACTGGACAATAATCAAACAAGTTTATTTGATTTAAGTTAAATGGAAATTTATTAATAAATCAATATCATTTTTATAATGAAAAAATATATATATATATATGATCAATAGATTGTATATATATCATTTTTATAATGAAAAAATATATATATATATATGATCAATAGATTGTAAACAATCAATATGTACATCTATAATCTAATTGCATGTACAATACACCATCACTTGACATTAAATCAATTTCTAAATATGTGATTACCTATACCCAATATAAAATATGTATTCCTATATAACACAAACATATTGCAGAACATTCATACTTTCCAAGCTATAAGAAAGGTTAATATATACATCTACTATACTTTATATAATACACACTCACAGATACACACACACACACATATATATATATATATATATATATATATTACAAATCAATGTCTGTATTTCTTCAAAATAATATACATACATTTATAAATAAATATTAGAAAATACAGTACTTAAAAATTTATAAAAATATATCTATAACCGTCACTTAGAAGGAACTAGTTATTTGTTAATAAAATTTTAAAGACCAAAATAAAGTGGATACTTATTGTGATAAAATCCTTTTTGAACTTCTAATATAAGTGATAAATATGAAATTAATTTAAAATCAATAAGAAAAAATTAATATTTTAAAGTATTAAAATAATAATTACTATGCTGCACGATATAAGTTTAAATTTGACCATCATTGTCAATCATTATCAGTCCACTGCAATATGAATGTATTTCCTTGTTCAATTCATCTTCTCTGATATCTTGCCTCTCTTCTCCACATCACACTTACACACTTTCTTATTAAATCCATTTATTGCACATGTGGTCTCTTTCTAGATCTTTTATTAATTTCTTGGAATTTGGTTTAACATTTCAATTGTCCATCTATTATCATCTCTTCTAGCAATAGGTCCATCTCAACATCATTTCAGTCTTTTAATTCTTTCAACTACATCAGTAATACCTGTTTGTTCTCTTACCCATATATTGCATTTTCACCCTCTTCTTGTTACTCCTATCATGCATCTCTCCTTGCTGCCTTGAGTGGCCTTAAGTGTCCAAATATCAGATCCATAAGTAAGAACTGGGAAAACACATTTATTATAATCTTCATTTTCAAACACATAGCCATATTTCCTTTTAATATTTATTTCTACCAAAATCACTCCAATCAAGACGAATTCTATGATTAATTTCATCTATTATGTTTCCACTTTAGTAATAATCTGACAAAGGTATTTGTAGTTGTTATCATCTTCTAAGTCATAAAAATCAATCTTTATTTTAGTCTTTTAAAAAATCTATTGCGCATTACTTTAGTTTTTTTAAGATTGATCTTTAGTTCTACTTTCTTACTTTTATCTGAGAACTCTTGCAACATTTCCTGAAGCTTTAAAGCAATATTTGCAAAAACAACTACATTGTCTGCAAAATCTAAATAGCTTAAATAATCTCCAATTTATTTTTATTCCTTTAGTTACCCATATTAATTCTAAAAACACTTTTTGCTGCACTGATGTAAAAAGTTTTGGAGACCACTCTTCTCAATGTTAACCTTCCTAGTATCATTATGTAATCTAATTATTGTTGCATTTTTATGAATATTCTTCAGAATATGATAATATCCATAGTCTATACCTTGATGACATCAGTGTTTTAATCACTGCAAAAATGCATTTAGAATCAAATGCACTTTTATAATCTAAAAATCCAAAGCATAATGACAACTCATATTCATTTGTCCTTTCTATAACTGTTCTCAATACTTTATATGATATACTGTACTGTACTAAAACTTCTTTTAAATACAGCTTGTTATTTGCTGTTTGATGGGCTGAAATCCAATGTTTTCTGTAAATGAGTTGTAATTATCTTGGTAAACATTTTGTATAAACCTGATAAAAGACTGATAGGTCTGTAATTTCTAATATGTACTTTATTATCTCTTTTAAATATTAATATTAATACTGCATTCTTCTATTCACCTGGCACATCTTTAATTTAGACCTTTGGTACATAACTTGGCAAGTTTTTTTTCTATTTCTTCACTTTCTTCTTTTAATATATCAATTATAATTCCATCATTATCTGGAGCTTGTCACTTCTTCATAAATTTAATTGCATGTCTCACTTCTTCATTAAAAATCCCAGGAAATTCAGGAGATATAATAGATGTAAGAAGTACTTGCTCGTTATTACTATATAATTCTTGATAGAACTCTTCTACTCATTTTATGATGTCATCTCTTTTTTTAGTAATATTTCCATCTTTTTCCTATTGAAGATATAGATTTCCAATCATTACCAAATCTTGGTCTACAGTCTTGAAACTTTTAGACTCTTTTACAGATTCCCTTGCTGGTTCACAATTATACTTTCTTATATCATTATCAACTTTTGTTTTCACCATTTTACAAAATTCAAGATATTCAATCCTCCTTAATCCATCATTTTCATATATCTTCATATTCATTCTTTTCTTCACAGATGTTTTAGTTTCAGTGAACATTTTATTGGTCAACAGCTGCTTTTTTTCTACCAGCCATCTTTGTTGTAGTTTTTAAAAGTATATCAGTTATTTTTCTATTAATTTCATTCAAATATGTATCATGTTTAAAATCTACTAATACTTGGAACTGACATGCAAGACCTAATTTAAATTTAATAGAATGTTTCTGATAATTAGAAATATCAATTGTAAATAATTTTTTTCTTAATAATTTTTACTTCTCTAGCTTTGCATTAACACATATCTTACATCTTACTAATTGATGATCACTTCCTGTATTGAATTTATTAAAAAAAACATTACATTCTTTAAATATGTATTTTCTATTAAACAAAATATAATCCAATTCTGCTGTACCTTCATTTGAATGCTTTCGTGTCCATTTTACCTTTTTATAAAAAAAAAGAATTCATAATATAATGTTTTTTTATAACCTCCATAAGTCTGTATCTTCTCTCATTTTTATTACATAACCAAATTTATGTACAGCACTTTCATCTGTCATTTGTTTATCAATTCTAGCATTAAAGAGTCCCATCACAATATTAAAGCATTGTTAGTCTCATCAAAAGGCTTTTATACTTTCATATAAAAATCTTTAACTACTTCGTTACTATGAGAAATTGTTGGGAGATTAATCTGATTTTTTTTTTTTTTGCATTTGGTATCTGCTATTAAATTGAATAACTAATCTTTCCTCTTTATCCAATACACCACCAATCTCTACAATGTTGGTTTTTCACTTTTTATTTACAATAAATCTTACTCTATTTGCACTTCCAATATTTGTACCTTTATAGTAGATTGCATGTCTCCTTTTTAAACCAATTGTCCCTTCATATTGGTTTCTAACTTCATAAAGTACAATGCTGTACTATTTAATAATAGACAGTTTTCTAATTTTTGCAATCTTTCCCCAGTTGAAAATGATCTGCATTTGTAAATACTTAAATAAAAAGTCATCAATAGCAACCTTGGTTTGCAATCTGGGGATGCTTACCACCATCTACCTTTGGCCATCAATCAATGCCTTTTGGGCTGTTGACTTTACAGCATCTTGGGAATAAGGACCATGTTTAATTTTTGACTGTCATGATTGAAGATATATATTAGAAAAAAATTTTCATTCACACACACATTCATTCTGACTTATCAGGAAACTGTGAAGAAAGACCAGGAAGTTTCTTGATTTTAAGCTCAGAGGTATGTGTGTTGGTGAGAAGCCCATCTATATTCATATACTATATGAATAATCACTAGTAATAATAACTGCAATGACAAGAACATATGGAGTGAACATTAGAATTTTGCTCTGCGCAGTTCCTTTAAAACCTCCAAGAGGAACCAAAGGGTCTCCTTTTAATTAACAGCACATTTTTACATGGAAAATGTGAATGACTCTTATATTTTGTAGGCAAATAGATGACTATTCAGCTTAAAACTATACAGTATTTATCAATAAAGACTATACATTTAAATGGAGAGAGACAAAAATATTTTAATAATGATGGTAAACATAAAAAATGACCTGAATAATTAATTGTATTTAAATATTGTATTTCCAGAATGGCATGATAATTCTAATATCTATTTCAAGTAATAAAACAATAATATGTCTTTGTTACAGAGAAGACATAACATATTCACAAAAACAGTTAAATTCAAAATACATTTTGTCGATTCTAATATATATATATATATATATATATATATATATATATGAACTAACTAAAGGAAAAATAAAAAAACACAATAAAAACATACAATTACTTCTCTATAAGGCAGCTTTAATATTTTAACCAAATTTATATATATATAATTTATATATATATATAATAAAACAAGTCACAAATTTCGCAACATGTTTTTAAGCTTGCATTTATGATCACTAGATTGAGATATATATATATGAACTAACTAAAGGAAAAATAAAAAAAAAACACAATAAAAACATACAATTACTTCTCTATAAGGCAGCTTTAATATTTTAACAAGAAGATTGGTTTTCATCAGAAAGCACAGCAAAATGGCTATTTCCAGAATTTAAACATTAAAATATTACAAGCAGTTACTATCAAATAACAAAACTAATTCCTATAGGCTAAAAATCTTTACAAAACTTTGTATAAAAATTATTTACAAACTTAGTATAAAAAATACAATAAAACTCCAAAACTATAAAAAGTAGCAATTTTGCTGTGCTTTCTGATGAAAATCAGTCTGCTGGTTGAAATATTAAAGCAGCTTTATAGAGAAGTAATTGTGTGTTTATATATATATATAATAAAACAAGTTATATATTTATATATATATATAATAAAACAAGTCACAAATTTCGCAACATGTTTTTAAGCTTGCATTTATGATCACTAGATTGAGATTACCAATAGCTCTAATCAAGCTTTATTTTATAAGTACCGAAAGAGAACGAATAAATAAAATAAAGCTTGATTAGAGCTATTGGTAAGCTCCATTTAGTAATCATATATATATTCAAATTATTCTTTTAAATAATAATTACTTGGTTTATATGACATTAACACATAAATAATAATTTATATTCACAATGATATGAAGAGATATCCTTTCATGAATAAGTATTATTTCAAAATCATACAAATGAATAAGTGCTCGATTTATCTACGATAATAGGATGGGAAATTAAACTAATTCATATTTTAGATTAAACTGATCAATCAATATAATAAAATTACACAAGCAGGTAGATATAATTGTTATATACATTCTGATGTTTGTATTTCCATCCTTAAAATATAGGTAACATTCATTTTAAAGGACAAAAAATTCTGATGGTTTATAATGTAATAAACTAATTTGAATGATTTTTTCTTTTATAATAAATTGTTATTTTCCCTTTAAATTTTTTTTAACACATTGCCTGGTTCATGTGCAGATAATGTCCCTTCTTAGCCCTCAATTTTGTTAGTTAACTATATACTTTAAAAAAAAGTCTAATAAAGGAGTTTATTTGTGCATATGTTTAAAGCCAAAACAAGAGTGAAACAGAGTTTAAACTATTCAGTTCTATTTATAAGATTTTTTTATTGACATCAGTGCAATTATAGCAATCCTCTATATTCATTATTTAAGCAATTTTCAGCAGCATCTCTTTAATAAAAATTGTATTATACAACAAATAAAATAAATATTTTAGAGATATTATATACAACAAAAAATTACATTTCATAATACAAATACTATTTTTCGTTTTAACAAAAATTAAACTATACCACATTTTCAATGTATCACACTGAGGATATATTTTTATGCATATTTCCTTAGTATAAATAGAATGCAAATAAAAATGACAAATCTATTTGCAATTTGAAACATTTATTTGTTTTGTTTAAAATTTGCTATTGTAAATGCAGTAACAAAAATGAAACATATAACAAAAGAATAATAATTTTATCTAAACTATTAGCGTTATTGTTTACATATTCACTTTCTTTTTTAAAATGAATAAAGTCAATTTGCAATTTTACAATACAATTAATATTAAACAATTGTATATCAATATTATTGTCACTATAACAACACAGTGCAATGTTTCATAAGTTATCATATGTACCATCAAAATCAAACAAAATTAAATTATGATTGACATTTAACCACATTCTGAAACTAATTTCAAATTTCATTAGGCACTAATATATATATATATCATCAACCATTATCAATCCACTACAAGATGAAGGTCTCTCCAAGTTCAATCCATCTTTTTCTATCTTTAGCTTCTGTTCTCCACATCACCCCTGCACATTTTCTTATTTCATCCATCCATCTCACATGTGGTCTCTGTCTGGGTCCTTTACAATCTCTTGGAATCCAGTTCAAAATTTCAATTGTCCATCTATTATCATCTTTTCTAGCAATATGTCCAGCCCAACTCCACTTCAGTCTTTTAATTTTTTCAATGAGGTCAGTAACACCTGTTTGTTCTCTTACCCATACAATGCGTTTTTGATCTTTTCTTGTTACTCCCAATATGCATCTCTCCATACTTCTTTGAGTGGTCTGAAGTCTCTGTATTTCTCTTCTATTAAGTGTCCAAGTCTCAGATCCATAAGTAAGAACTGACAAAATACATTTATTAAAAACCTTCCTTTTCAAACACATAGGCGTATTTCCTTTTAGTATCAAGTTATTTCTACTAAAAGCACTCCAACAAAGTTTAATTGTATGATTAATTTCATTCATTATGTTTCCATCTGTATTAATAATCTGACCAAGGTATTTGTAATTGGTAACTTCTTCTAACTCATCGTAATCAATCTTTATTTTTATATTTTGAGAAAATCTAGTAAACATTACTTTAGTCTTTTTAACATTTATCTTTAGTCCTACTTTTATACTTTCATCTGATAACTCCTGCAACATTTCATGTAGCTCTAAAGCATTATTTCCAAAAACAACTACATCATCTGCAAAATGTAAATGACTTAAATACTCTCTGTTTACTTTTACTCCTTTAGCTTCCCATTTTAATCCATAAAATACTTTTTGCAGCACTGCTGTAAAAAGTTTTAGAGATATGGAGCCACCCTGTCTTACACCCTTATCAATGTTGATTTTCTTACTATCATTATGTAATCTAATTGTTTCTGTTGCATGTTTATAAATATTTTTTTAAAATATGACAATATCCTGAATCTACACCTTGATGATCCAATACTTTAATCACTGAAGAAATGTTTCTGAATAATGGAGAAAGTAATTAAATTGTCTCTCAAAAAATAATGTTGATTAAACCATTCAATCTATGTGGTCTTAATTTCAAACTAGCATCAATTATGCAAATATTTCATGATAAATCTTATTACTAAATCAATAATAATGAGACAACTTTCTTCCACAACTTTAATATAAATATCTGATCTCGAGTGGTAACTACGGAAAATGTTATATACATTTCTAATTTATACATGACGGAAAATAAATCAGTAATCGATGCAGAGAACTCATAATTTATGTTTATAATATAAAATTATTATTAATTTATTATAGGATAAAATACTATAAATAAACGTTTCCCATTTAATTCCACTACTTTATTTTTCGTTCTCAGCATCTGTCACTTTCAATAGCTACAATTATATAACACTGAATGTCTGTGTTATGTTCTCTAATCTGATAACCTTTAATCCTATTTCTTTAAACACACATATCAACCTTTCAATCAACTATAAATTCATGATCATTATTATAATAATAGTATTTCCAATTTTATTATAATATGGTACTTGACTTCCAAACTAGCTCTTAGATTAATAATCGAACTACTCTTTCTCAAGGTCTAGATCTGCCAAGAGGTGCGCTTATGAGTGATTACATTGCAATGGATATGATCCCAAAATATGCTAAATTAAATTTTAATACGAGGTTACTAGTGGGAATCACACTAAACACCGAGAGCAGAAAAGGGATTTTGTGTCTGCTCCCAATATTCATAACATTACAACGAACCAAATGATAAAAATTATTAAACTTAAATTAATTATTCCCTGTCATTTTATTCTATATTATATAATCTGTTTGACCAAATTTAATTAATAATTTTAAATCTATTATATTTTGCCAAAGTGAACTATGGAAGTAAAACATGGACATTAATCATATAAATCGACCCAAAATTATTTATGTAAGTGACATATGGAAATAAATCATTAAAAATAGATTATGCAAATCAACTATGAAAATCATCAATAAAAATGAATTATGTAAAGATGAATTATGTAAAAATGAATTATGTAAAAATTAATATATGTGAATCGAATATGGAAATAATCAATATAAAAATGAATATTGTAAATCAATCATGGAATCAATCAATCTTAAAAATGAATAATTTAAATTTAAATATGAACTAATATTAGTTTTAGATATAGGTGCTGGATGTAAATTCTGGAGATATTTGAAAGATTAAAACACAAGACGCAATGTAATTTTATAACAATAACAAATCTTTATTACAATAATAATCATAATAATAATAAATAAATAAAAACACACTTATATATAACATCATTACACTCAAATATTATATGATATGAGATTTACTAAGAATAATACTGATGATACGAATACATTTTTAAATTAACTAATTTTCTGAATAACTTAGTCATTGCTTTGACCCATCTATTTATTAAATATTAAAACCGCTTACGCACGGAATTCCGTATTTACGTATATAAAAATGCTCTTTTAGCTTTGAGGAAATGTATAAATTCCTGCTCCCCCTTTTATTGCAATCATTATCAATTGAACTATTCCTATATAACTATCAATTGGTTTTTCTAACAAGCAATAATAAATAATCATCAATTTTTAAATTATTTCAACAAGCAATAAACTTTTACATTTCTTATGAAAAGAATGATGTGACATGAAAAACCTCTCATTGGTCCTGCAAATGGGTTTAAATTCAAAAACCACAATTTTATGTTCATGCCTGCCAAATATTCATGCTTTTCGACCGTATATATTTTGATAGGTCAGCATGTTGCCCCAGCTTGATGACATCCAATTTACCATCCTTCAAAAAAATCGACTATAGATCAGTCAGCTTCTAAATTAAAATCTCTGTCATCCCCCTGTCAACACACATACATCTGACTGAAATCCTCATTCTGTCAATGCAACTTTTATCCTGCCATATACAAGAAAAAATACTCCACATATTTCACAATACTATGCAGTATTTTATAACGTGAACACATCAGTACCTTAGTAAGGGAAATTAAATAAAAACATCAACTCCTAACTTCAAATGTATGCTTTAACCAGAGAGAGGTCTTTTCTAAGACCTAGAATCGTGTGAAGAACTCTTTTCTATACACTTACTCTACATAGGTGTGCATGACATTTTCTACAACTCGAACACTAACTCTATTAATAATTTCCTACCTTAATAAAAATAAATGGAGTGGAAGCTGGCCATCTCCTACTCCCATAGTAAATAAATTATGAGATAGTTATTTTCTATCTATTAGCTGGTAAGACAACTCTACCTCAGTAATAACAACATTTATAGCTTTACATATGCACACACATACATTGATTACAGTCCAGATAAATGACAAAGACTAACCAGATCTTGAATCAAAACTATGAATTATCTTAATTTTAAACAGTCAAGCCCACAACAACATCCACCTAATATTTATATTAATAACAGATCGAATCAACATTCTAGCATACTAATGATCTTTCATATGGTCATCCAATCACTCTTCATATATCTAATATTAAGCATAAAAATTTTTGTCAACAAACAACAACAACAAAAAAATATTGTAACTCTTTTTTTTTAAAAAAAATATGTAAGCATTTATACTTTATCACTATTATGGGTTAACAATTTTTAAATCTTCATTTTTTTTACTTCAATGGGATCAAAATCATTTTTTCCCTTTAAACATTTTAAAGCATAAAAAAAAATTAAATTAATATAATCGTTAAAGTTTGTATGACATGCTACATATTATATAAAGAAAGCAAAATAAAAAATAAAGATTAAACATTACGATAGTCTCTTTCCATTGTCTCTTTCCTTCAGGGCCAAGTTTGATGACTTGATATTATAGTCCACCAGTTAATTGCGATTTAGTTCATTTTTATTTTGGAGATAGCTATATAGATGCGCAGACAATAGCAAGATACTGGATTTTATCAAAATGTAGCCACATTGATAAGTAAAATAGTTTCAAAGAGTTCTGCAGATCACTTTTCCATTTTGATGAGTTTCTTTCCTGGGTTTGAATTTAGTTATTTTTCCTTCCTTTTTTTTCCATTTTAGATTTAAAATACAGTTAAACAAGTAGATTTTGATTATTAAACATGAATTGGCTTTTAAACATTATACAAAAGTTTGATGCTCACTTTTTTAAACTAATTTTAATAAGCCAAATAATTATTAAAATATGAATTGGCCCTTTTAACATTATATTAAAACAAAAACAAATATTAATGTATTGGTTAGAGTTCTTTCTTAAGAGTTCATTTGTCCATAATTGACTTTGGAGAAAAAGAAACATACACCTATTATGTATGAATTAGAAATTCATATCTTAGTTATAATGTACATTTCTTAACATAGTATTAACTTTGAGAAATAAAATTGAAAAACCAGAGAAAAACGTTCAGAGATAAAAATTGTTTTGAATTAGCAAGTTAGTTCTGAATTCTTTTCCCTTTTTCACTTGGCTCCTTTTATAGGAAAAGGGAAGAAAAAATCTGTCAGCTGGCTTTTTCTGACCTCCCATTATCATTTCAGACCAACCATTTAAAAACCATTTATTAACTGTCACTTTAACCCCTTACTTGCAGTTTAAATTTCACCATATGCCTCAACATTTTAGTGGGTGATTTATGATAAACCCAATTAAAATACTATCTAAGATTGTTTGACAATTTTTACAAAATAAATGTTACCTAAATAACTTTTTATTTAAACTTACATTTTGGATCTGCAAGCAACAAATTAAATAGATATATTTTTACACTATATTATGAAATAATATAGAACACAATATAAATTTCTATAAATAAAAAATAAACAAATCCATTCATCTGTATCACACACACATACATATGCATAACATTAAATAGAAAACTGCATATTGAAATCACATGAGCATAAAATATCCACTATAATTTCTTATAATCACAAACAAAATATCCATTATAATTTCTTATAATTTTAAGCCTATTCTCGTGAAAAAAAAAAACTGTCAAATTAAAGCTACTTATAACTAATTCAATTTCAATTTCATTAACTTTTTACTGATAACCCTTAAAATTCATCAAGACTGTTTATCTTAGCCATATAAATATTTATTTTTCAATTATTATATTTTTCAATTATTATAGCGCTCGTACAACAAAAAAAAAATCACCCCCCTGCATTAAATAATGATAGCTATATTTTATACAAATACAAACTGTATCTTTATATATTACATTTGAGCTATACAGTTATTAATTTTTCCAAATAAAACTTTTTTCAACTTTTCTTAAATAAATAAAATTTTTTTTTGCCTACAAATAGTTCATTTTTTTACAATTGGTTTATAGATGAAATAAACCAAAGGTTACAATATATATGGGTGGACTTATATATGTTTATGGTTACTTTGTAATTTATATCTATTTGTCCTATCTTTCAATTTAATTCCGTAACATTAACTAGTTTATCCCCTCTCCCCCATTTTTATAACTACTTGAAATTATAAATTTTTTTAAATGCACATTGATTACGTAAGTAATATTTATTAAGACTTTAACCTCAAGAATATGCATGTAAAAATGCGATATTAGGGACCTCTACAGCTTCACCTATTTAAATAGAAAGTAGGTTGAAGTAAAAAAGGGTTTCCCTTTTTTCTTCCAAGGTGTAAACTTGTGGTTAAGACCAGTAGAGATCCCTAATACAGCATTTTTACACGCATATTCTTGAGGTTAAAGTCTTAATAACTACTTGAAATAAATGGATTGGATATTTCCATTGCAATATATATATATATATATATATATATATATATATATATATATATATTAACCTTGCATGTGTAGTCTCACTCCGGGCAATATAATATTAAGTAAAATGGGTCTAGTTCAGTTAATAATTGTGCTCAATTAAATGCAATTAATTGATAAATAAAATATTCTGCATTAATATTAAATATTCTACTAGGTCAGATTAATAAAAATAATAATAAGGTTCAGTTTATAAAATAAATAAATAAATATTTATTAAATCATGAGACTTGGAAGTGAGATACAAATGGCAAGAAAGAATACATTGAGCCAATATCTCACAGGATACTACCTCAATGGCATAAGAACACTATCCCCCCTATTACTATCCCAAGTAATAATAATATGTAGCTTTCTATGACTTTAGTAATAACCAATCATTAAGATTACACTAATAAATAAATCTTAATCCTTTTATTTAAACTAATTTAGCTAAAATAAATCTCAGGTTCTTAAACTAATTTAAGTCAATTAAAATTACTGTAGTCAAGCATGATAAGGGATTTAATATCATACTCAATCACACCTAACTAATAATAATAATAAATAATAATAATAATATTCTTCATTGTATGATCTAATTTTACATAACTTTTATCCACTATAATTCTTATTCGCCATAATAATAATAAGAAAATAATATAATATAATCTTTTATCTTTCATATAATAATGTAATAAAATGTGGTAGCATCTTATAATCTGAAAAATATATGTGTGGCAATGTATAGCATTATAATTCCTTATAATATAATAATCAACTTATGACTATAAAGATAATGTAAAATGTAATTTCTTAATAAATAAACTTCCAGAAAATATTAGAATTCTTAAATAATACTTTATTTATTTCTGTGCAAATGTTATGTTTGGTTCAAATATTCTGTGTTTAACATGTATTTTAATGTGGGAGAAAAAAAACAATCTTAACACACAAATTTTGAAAAACAAATTTAACATAATTTTTATTATAATAAATAAAATAAAACAATAATCTATTTACAATATTTACAATTTGTATAATAAGTGTTGTACCATTTTATATCTATTACTCATCATAACTACTAATACAATAAAACATAAAATTAAGTCTTCAATCTGACTTAAAGAAAAAAATATAATACAATTTTTCTAATTTCCTTCTTTGTTAAATTTTATAATAAAAATATAACCACTTTACATTAATTTTAAAATATTATCTTTTTTACTAAATATTATTATAATATGCTTCCTACAAGCATACATTGAAGCATAAAGCAGAAAACACAAAATATTACAACATCGAATATAGATCTTATTACTAAATAATTTCTCATTTTTGCAATGTTATTAGTATTATATACAAAATATACAATGTTGATTTATTAATACAATACATAGACATCATTACTAATCATATTATTATTATTATTATTATACCCAATATCTTCTACTTAATATTATTTTAATTTGCAATAGTGGCAATTATTGATGTATTGTTAATTATTAAAATAAATACAAAATTGTACCTAAGCTTATCTTGTACTGTTTTGTTTTACTACATTATCTATCTTGAAAAAATATGCAATACTTATAAAATAAAATAAAAAAATTTGAAGTTATTTAAAATTTCAGAGCAACTTCGTTTCATTTATTTTATTCATGAAATTTATTTTATTTCCAAAATAAATATAGAGCATATTCTATGATTCTTTATTATTTAGTTCCGTTTAATTCTTAATTCCATTTTGCATTAATTCTATTCATCCTTATAAGTAAATAAACCTATCTTATTCATCCAATAACAGTTTATAAATTCTAAATTATTTATCATTTCCTTTTAAAATAGATACTGTGCAATGTAATTGCTTTGAAAAATCGTGATAGCGAGTAGATGTGTAGGCATAGGGAAGAAACTAAACTCTTACTCAATAGTACATATTAGATAAAACATCATGGCACAGTGAATCAATAAAATAAAGGCAGGAACTATTTGTCTAATGACCTCCACTACCAGCAACGATGTTAAAGCTATCATTTCAGCTTTCTAAACATCAATATTCAATATAAAATAAACACTGACCACATATAAAATATACCAGCTACAGGGCTTTGTTAACTGTACCTGTATACTTAATAAGATTACAAAATTTTATTCCTATTCTCATAATAAATCCTACATTTATAACATCTCATTGGTTTCATGTTTTTAAACTTACTACCAAGTCACTATCTTATGAAAATTTCCCTATAGATTTATCAAAATCTACACCGACAAATGAAACTAACTAACATAGTCAAAATAACAAATAAAATTAAATCCCAATTAGAATGATTTCAACTAATCTACAAGAAAAATGTTACTTTACTTTTCTATCCAATATTATTGAACAAAATACAACATAATCATTATCTATACTTTAAATATCTAAAATATTAATGTCCTTTGTAAAAGAATCATATAATTATTCATCATCATGTTACATTATACTAGTAATATGAAATTAAAATATACATATCCTTCGAATAAATAAATTTTAATCTTATATTTTTATTGTGTTGTATAAATGCATTCATATATAACCAAACATTCATCCTTCAACATTATATAATTCATTAATATTCTGCAAAAGAAAAAAAAAACATCATAAAATATCAATATCCACAACTATTACCTAAGTGATATCAAATTGTTAATCACATATGATGTATTCTTGTCCATCAATTAAAAGAAACATTGCATAATATAATATACATTTATACTATCACACTTAGAAATATTAACTTATTTAAAATTATCAAACTATTTATTATAAAACTATAATATCATTAGTAACTAAATTAATAATTATGTACCTATTCTACTAATTAAATAATATTACATTTAAAACTAAAGTTTATAAAAAAAAATCAAGACAATAATTATGTATATCTTCTATATTGAGACGAATATTCTTTACAAAATAAAATGTTTTTATTTTCCTTGAGCTTTTTTTAAAAAAAAGTTTCTCTTCAGGAGTAATTAAAACTGCCAACCTTTGTTGTTAAGTTCTTTATTCAGATGCTTGATGATGAGAAACAAAACAAAACTCCCCCAAAATTGGTGCATGCCCAGTACTCCTTCCAACACGACTGAAGTTTTTAAAATAAATGATAAAAGAAAATAAAGTGCCATGTCTGAAAAATCTAGAAAAATTAACAAAATAATCATTGATCTGTTCTGGAAAAGTTTATAGAATAATATTTCATAGTTTTTATTATCCAGAACAATGATTATTAAAATAATAACTAAACTATAATATTGAAAAATAATATTTCGAAGCTTCTTTTCCTTAGGATCCTGTATCGGCTAGGTAATGCATTAACGGGAATGCATTAATTATGGCAACTTGACTTTGGACATCCAGATAAGACTTTTACACAATTTTTGAAAAATATTTTCATGAATTAAAAAATTACTTATTTATAATTTCTTCATCTATAGGTTTTATTTGTCAGGATATCTATCATTTATTAACCAAGTATGGTTATTTGCATTATTATACAAATTATTAGTTTTTTTAAAATAAATTATTGCAACACGTATATTCATTTAGTTATTATTTCTGACAGCTTTTGCCTTAAATTATTCATAATGTTTTCCTTCAAAAATCAAAACATTTTACTTCCATAGTTTTATTTTTTACATAAAATTTATTATGAGTTTGTCATATTATTTATCAATTTTGAATACGACTATCTCACTATTAAAAAATATGTTATAAATTTAATTTTCCGAGTATCTTTCCTGTTAAGTTTTTCATATAATGTCCAATATAAATCCTTATTTAATACAATAGTTCTCCTTGTTAAAAACATCAATACTACATTAATAATTAGGAATTTTACCTTTAAAATCTTTTTAAATGAGTATGTATTACTCGTTGGTATTTCCATATTTTTAATGTGAAATGAAATTAAGCTTTGATGAAAATTCTGGTAAGGGAATTTAGCTTTTAACAATGCATCCTTTAGGTAAAACTTATTATAATTTATTTATAATATGCTATCTTTAAATACTTAAAATTGGTATAGTTATCAGTTGCAAATAAATTATGAGAGAGCACTAAATTGACTAAAAAAATAAAATAAAAAAAGTATAAAATTTTAGAAATTATTAGCACCAACCTAGAACTAATCATGCAGCAGTATTTATACCCAAAGAACTACATCATCTTATTGGTGGATTTTGCTTTTCATCTGTTACTTAATTTGCATATGACTTTAATATTGCACAATTAATTAAAAAATATGACTCATTATTATTTCAAAATATTACTTAAGATATTAATTTTAAATCAATTTTATGCTTTATTAAAAATTAATTAATCATTTTAAAATAACTTTTAGAAAACAATATTTATCAATTTATTCCACCCTTTATTTTTAATTCATCTATTTTCTTTAAAATAAAATATTTAATTTTTATTAACTATGTCCATTTTATAAAACTATTTAAACATTTTACAACCACTAATTTTAATAGTTTCTCTTGTGATAGATATATAAATATATTCAATTCTATAGTGTAATTTTTAAAATATTTTGAACTTTGTTAACACAAATACTAGTAAGCACGTATGCATGACTGTATTATACAGATCACATGATTTACAACCAAGACAGATGGTATCAAACTTCTGTCTGAAAATGTTAAATGTTAATTGCAACAATTATATTAAATAAATAATATAATAATAAAATTTGGAATAATAATTTTGAAATAATAGAATTAACCTTTTAACTGCTAATTATATTATTGGTTGTATGAGGTAAAAATCAAATCTTTTAATTGGCCAACTCACAAACTGAAGACAAAGCCTATTGTTAAAACATATTCACCTATAATATTAAATTCAACTCAGATATGTTTATAAAAAGTATATTACTAATTTTTCAGGTGATGAAAGTGAATGAAAGTTCTTTCAAAAATAAATTGCAATTTATTTATTATAAAATATTCAATTTTGGCAAATTTAAAAGCAAACGTATAAACAAAAAAATGCTGACGTAAATGCTTTTTTCAATTTTACATTATGGAAAAGTAAAGATTTCTTTTTGCTAAATCTTAAATATTTTTACTAAAATCTTCAATATTTTTCGAAAATAATTTTGTTTTTTTAGTATACCCTGTGAAAATGATTTTAATTTCCCAGAATATACTTTTTTTAAACCTTAAATCACATTCAAAATGAAAATCTCAGCGTTTTTCTTTATTTTCTTTGATCAGGCAGTTTCTTTGTTCTTTCCAGCCAATCAGAATGTCTTTTTCAGCTGAGAACCAGCTGACAGCCAATCACCAACAAGCTTCTTTCTTTGTTTAGCTTTAAATGCGGTTTTATTGATTTTTTACTTGTAAAATAATTCAGAAGAGGACACCATCTTACAGAACTTTTAAAAACCTAATCAATAACTGTCAAACGAATATCCTAGCATTAAAAATAATGGAATTAGAGTGACGTCAACTATTGATGAGAGGCCTTGTAAGAGACGGGAAAAGGATTAAATATAATTTTTCCTACCACAAAGATTACTTTTAAAAC
Organism: Epiperipatus broadwayi; assembly: GCA_028023455.1. Taxonomy (NCBI): domain Eukaryota; kingdom Metazoa; phylum Onychophora; class Udeonychophora; order Euonychophora; family Peripatidae; genus Epiperipatus; species Epiperipatus broadwayi. Next base: position 1,701,898 of record JAQFVV010000178.1, on the reverse strand, counting down.
ATATAATACTAAATATAATTACTAGATGCAATTTATACTTTAAAATATAGTATTTATTTTATTACAAGCTTTAACTATTAAAATTCAACTTTTAAAATATATTTTAAACATTTATTGCTACATTATTTTTTATGGCCAGCTTGCCCAACCACAAGCAATTAATACTTTTAGCTTTATTTAACTGTTTTAATATTATTTGTCATAATTTTAAGCATTATATATTTTTATTTGGCTTTAAATTGAACTTTTAAAAGATTATCAATATAATATAATTATTATACAAAGAGAACATATTCTAAATTTAACCATAGGTCGAAAACGGTCTGGGGATGGGGACAACACAAGATAAAAATGATTTGAATGCCCTCTCTTGTAGTGGCATTTATCATAAATAAAAAAAAAGATTGTTTAGAGCAAATTAGTATGCTTTTAATTTTACATATTTGTAAGTACAAGCTATATATAAGTCATGTGACATCTGACTTTTTATTAAATTTTTTTAGTAAATTGCTATGATGAATAAATTCTGTCCTATAGAAAAGGGCACAATATATATATATATATATATATATATATATGCTATATAATAAATTATGTCATATATTAAAATAAGTGATATATATATATATATATATATATCACTTATTTTAATGAATGACAAAGTCATTTTTATAACTACAAAATTTTAACCTCATTTTTATTTACGGTTTCATATAAAAAATATATGTGATTAAATAATATTTTTTATTAATATTTATTTATCTTTCTTTCTTTCTATTTATGTACATTATTGAAATAGTTTTGGTATGGAACATGATGGTGATGGAAATCGTTGTGATGCACATAAATATGTAATGGCTCCAATGGACGAAGAAGGTCAAGTAACTTGGTCAACATGCAGTCGAGATTACATGCAAAATTATTTGCAGTAAGAATTCATTTTAATAATTCATTTTTTTAATACTAAAAGAATCATTTACTAAAATTATATAATTTTTGAACAATATTTTATAGTATTAAAACATCAAACCTTGCTGGAAAATAATTCTACTAAAATACTTTACTGATTGCAATAATTTTGTATATGATAAAATTGCTATTTTGACTTTTTATTATAAAACAATAACTGACAAGTTATCTAAGGGGAGCGGGGACATACAAACTCTCTATCCAATCTCACTGGTGCCTTTTGCAAAAAAGCAGGGTGTCCTGATGGACATTAATAATTTGAGGCCTATCTTGATGACCCTGCTATTAATCAAGGTCATCAAAGGCCTAATCAATAAGCAGGTACAGGATGTTATATACAAGCATATATCACATTCATCGTTTGCCAAAAAGGGCTCACTGACTGCAGATGCAGTATGCCAGCTTAAGCTTACTGTTGATTACATTAGAACATCAAGGAAAGCTGGGATTATTGCTGTCCATTTGGACATTTTGGTGGCATTTGACAGTCAGAATAGATATTCTGCTTGAAATTCTAAACAGATATTCAATCTCAAAGGTATTATTAACAATCATTGAAAACCTTCTGATGAACAGGGAAATATTAATGATGCTCGATGGAAAGGTTGCCCTGGGATTTAAGCCTTTACTTTCTATCCCACAGGGATCTCCATTGAGAACTCTCCTGTTCATTGTATATGTAAATCCTTTTCTCAAAAATATTGACTCAAATCTCTCTGGACTATATATTCATACAATTAAAAAAATAAATTAAACATCTGTCCTACATGGATGACAAACTAGTGATTCTCCCATCTGAAAAAAACATATTCTGAAACACCAAGAGGTGATAGATGAATATTCAAAATGACATGGCCTAAAATTTAACTTAGTGAAGGCTGCAGCTTGGAGGTTGATCTTGGGACAAATGGTTGCCTTGAGATTTGGGGCTAAGCTGCAGATATTCCTCAGTTTCACAATGCACTTCTCTTCAGTTTCAATGAGGAGCACTATTCATCAATCCCCGAGGGAGGCAACCAAAAAAATAAACACATCATTGTCAGGAATATACATTTCAATCTATGGTAAAGTCACATTATTAAACATGATGGTATTTACAAATATTAATTATTATTTCCCTGTGATTAAGCCCACTAAACTGTTCATCTTGAAAATTGCTTCCTTATGCTCTTGGCTGTTCTGAAACAATAACAAGTACTTTATTTTTTTTTTGTGTGTGTGTTTCTCGTTTTTGTTGTTTTTGTTCTCAATATTTATCTTAAGAACGTTGTACATAATAAATAAAATTATAAATAAAAACTTAAATTAAAATTGGGAAAAATATAAGTATATTTTTTAGTAGTATGGAAATCAATTCGTAATATAATGTATTGATATAGCCTTATTAAATTCTTCAAAAGATTTTAATGATTTTCAACTAGATTTTAAAATATAAAAGTAGATTTTATTATTTATTATATAATACCCAAAATTGATGTGTATTGAATAAATAATGAATATTTTTTATTTAATATAACTTTGTCAGTATGTTTTGAAATATGCTTAAATTCTCATTCACGACTTCCCAGAAAACAGTATAAAACTATTATATTTGTTTCGAATGAATTGCAGATTAATACTAAACTTTTCTTATTCTAAAACTTGTATATGAGAATTTATAATAGCTATCATCATTTTATAATTAATACTCTGATGAATAATAAGTTATTCATTCATTATACAATTATTAAAATATATCGAGTAGATTTAAAAAAGTATCTACAACATATTATAAATAATGGTGCTGAAATCCATGTCCTTTTCTTAAAATAAAATAGTATTTATCTATATTTAGAATGAAAAGTACAAGGTAACTATTATTAAATATTACATATTGTAATACATATATATATATATATATATATATATATAATACATATATATACTCAAGTAATTACATATATGTAATACATATATATACTCAAGTAAGTTGAAAATATGACTTGTTTACCTAACTTTATTCAAAATTTGACAAAATTAGTAAGCGAATCTAGCAAGAAGACTTTATCTTAAATCAAACAATCTGATTAAAAATTGCAGGTTTTATTCAGTACATAATTAAAAAAAATCTTATATACTAAGGTAAACAAAAATACTAAAACACATTTCTTTATGCACTTTATAAAATGATTGCCAATACATATCCAAACATTCAAATATATTTGAAAGCCTTGATTGTCCATCAGTCTTGTGAGGTTTAATACCTGCAATATACTATGTTTTCATTATAACGTTAAACATAAAATACAATTTGTTTCTACATATTGAAAACTACAATAAAAATAATTTAAATTATCATATAATATAATAAAGTGCAACAAAATTAAATAAAAAAACTTATGTCAGCCATAATATAATTTATTTACCTACGTTTCATTGAATAATATAATACTCAAATTGTTGATACATTCAAGACAATATGCTTTTCCTATAAATGTAAACTATCTTATTTTTTTAGTCTACAAATAAAATTTTTTTAAATGTAGTAAATAACTGCCATAAAATTAAATTGAAAAATGTTTATTTTATAAAACCAACAATTTACTTATTTAATTTGATTAAAGAATTTTGCTAAATGAATTGTTAATTTTTCAAATGCTTTTTTTTTTATGAATATAAACAATTTCAACAACAAAATAAAACATAAGCATTTATTCATTTATATCATTAAAATTATAATAAAATATTGCATCAGAAATAATTAAGAAAATATGTACTATATCTTATAATTATTAATTATACTTTTATTTAATTAGATAATATTCTTATAATAAATAAAATTGTGAACTATATTACATAAATTATCTCTTCTCAGTTTATGCACAAAAAACCCACAATTTTAAACCTTAGATAATTGCAAAATAAAACATGATCACGTATAACCTAAACCTAAAATAAGTTATAAAATCTGAATAATGTTAAATACATTATTTTTGAATATGATTGATTTTAATTTAAAAAATAGGATTGAAATATTATTGTAACAAATCTAAGTCCAAAATCCTGAATGCAACAGTAACGGGTTTTAAAGGAAACCATAGCAATAGTTTTGTGCTTCTAATAAATAAATGTAAGTACTATATTAACAACAAGATATTTATTATTATTATTATTATTATTATTATTATTATTATTATTATTATTATTATTATTATTATTATTATTATTATTATTATTATTATTATTATTATTATTATTATTATTATTATTATTATTCAAATCTTTATTTCTTAATTAACATTTTCTTAAAATTTTAATAAATGTTTTTGGATTTACGATATATTTGGAAACTTTGATAAAGTTCTAATTTTTTTTGTCACGGGACATCATTGCAAATGTTTATTTTATATATGAAATTTTTAATTTTTGCTGAGTTTTGAAAGACCAATTAAAATCGTGATTCAGAGTTATCTTATGTGGCAATTAATATTATTCAAAAATAAAACAGATATTACATTTTTTTTTTCTGTAGCATTAAAATAACATTATGATTTTTAATAATTATTATATTATTTTTTTTGTTTATTTATTGAAAACGTTTATTATTAGGAAGGAATATTTATAAATAAAATTAAAAATAACTTCAAGGCAAAAATCAATTTTTTAAAAGGTAATATATTACTAAATTGTTTTAACTTCATAAAATTGATTTGATTCGATTAAATTAATTTTTTTATTTAATCTTAATAGCTAAAAATAGTTAAATATTAATTGACTGATCAATAATGAATGATTATCTGAATAAGATATAGATGAGTTATTTGTAAGAATAATATTGAGGACAACTGACACCATAAAGAATGCCAACTTATTGCAGCATAAATTTAAATATGTATTATAGGCACAGATAGTAGGAATAACAATTAAACAATAATTATTTTACATGCATCTTTTACAGTTTATTTTTACTATTGCTATTTTCTTATATTCTTATTAATTGAAAAAAAAAACCCTAAAAATTTTCAAATTTGATTTGGTTAAGCATTGTGATAATGAAAAACTAGGAAAATATACACTTATGCTGCTAGAGGTTTACAATAAATATCTAAACTCATCGTGTAAAATTGTGTAAAATCTTTACAATTCAAATATAAATTACAAAATTAAAGTTTCTCTTGGTAACATTTTAAAAGGAATATTTAGAAATGCCTCAATTTTTTAGCATTACATAATAAACTGCATTGATTATTAACTTCTAAGTAGATTCTATGTAAAACACTGTGCAATAATACCTATAACTTATTAACATTATTTAGGATTTTAAAAATCTTATTTATATTTCAAAACATAAATTATTTTTATTAAAAAATTATTAGAAATTTGTCATCTATATAATATTTCCTCCAAATCTAGAAATGTATCATGCTTACTAAGAATATCCTCTATTTTTTCCTTAATACTTTATATGATTATTACTTCTCAGACTTCAAACTTTCACTGTAGTTTTTAACAAAGTTTACAAAATGATTTGTATTTATCTAATAAACAAACACACACAGATATGTGGTGAATTCTACAACAGGGCTTGGTCATATCATTACCAAACATCCACCAATTTAAAAATAAATCATAGATAATAATATTTCAAGCTTAATTATAATGTATTTCTTAATATTATTAAGCTTTATTACTTCACTATTTATTTAATTTAAGTTGAGATCAGATCAAAATGTAACGTTGATCACCAATATGACTACTGATTATATTCTGACATTGTCTATTATAAAAATCTATTAGCAGCAATAGTGATAAGTATAATATATTTATATTAACTTAATTACTTTCTACACCTCATGTTTTGCTTTTGTAAAATCATATTTTAGTGAATATGATTTGTGAAATAATATATTATCAAAACTATTTAAGAACATTATAAAGACTCATGGCAATTTACTTAAGTGAATATTGAAGTTCTATTCATTTTTATTTGTTATGCTTGGAAATCTTTGTTTACTCTTTTTTGAATCACAAAGCATGAGCTAAAAGGTGAGTTTATATTGTAACTTACATGTAAGTTACTGCTTATTTTTCATATTAACATATTTTGCATAATCTTTACTATTCTTCATTTGCAATTTTTCTTTTAATCTCTGTGCCATTTATTACATTATGAACCATCCAGAAGCTTAAAGTTACGATATTTTAACTCACTTTGCCACATTAGATATTCAAATTGCATTTTTTTTTCAGAATAATAATCATTCATTTTTAAGCTTATATTCTTAATAAACTCCAATTAAAACTATATCTTAAAACATATAGTATGTGCCATGTGCAACCTAGATAAAATTTGATATGACCAAACATAATGAAATATATATTAAGAGCGATTGTGTTTATAATCTCTGTGCTGAATTATAAGACAATATAATTATAACTTTTAGTACTATAAAATCATAGCTTAGAAGAAAGAGAACGATTAAAAGATTAAGGTTAGCATGATCCTATGTAAACAATTATATAAATGATCATATACTTAGTAAATTTAAAATTACATAATTTTCTTCATTTTATATATTTGTTTAAGCATTTATGAAATTATTAATAATATCTTGTCTTTAAATATCCCAAATAGTTTTTTTGAAGTTTTTGAAATAATTGCAACTATTAGGTTATTTAAAAATAACTATTATTGAAAAAAGTGCATTAAATTGCTGTATTAATTTTAAATTTAGTTTTAAATATATTAATTTCTACTCTAATAAAAAATAATTATTAATCATTTATATATTTATGGAATGTCATAAATATAAATTATTGCACACTAAAAATCTTACAAATTATTGAATCTTATACAGTGTAAGTTACTAAATATAAAGTAGTTATAAAAACAGTTAGAAGTGAAATAAACTAATTGAAAAGTACTTGTTAGCTTGAAATATAAGAACACATTAACATTTTGTTTTGCAATGGCAACATTATATTATTTAAATAAGTTTATCAGAAGTTTTAGTTTATTATACGCGTGCACGCATCTATACACACACCTACACACACATATATATATATATGGAGATAGAGAAAAAGACTACTAAATAGATAGATAAATAAATTGATATATTGATAATCATACAAACAAAAAGGAGGATAAAAAGAATGATAGATAGATAGATAGATAGACAGATAGTTAGGTACATAAAAGAGAGGTAAATCAAGGCACCTAATAAATTAGAGAAATGTAAAATACAATCATTATCATGTATGAAACATTTTTTATTTATATCATAATATTTGAAATAATTGACAAACCACTTAATAGTATACATGCATTTGAAAAAAAAAAAAAACTTACTTCTTCCATTATCTTTAAGTATTGTCAATATTTTATACAAATGTAATAATTACTAATTTTATCTAATATTGAAATTGTGATTGATTTTATACTGCATAGGGTTTTGTCAATGTTTTCACAAAATATGGCAGCTATGAATGAAATAACATATGTGATGATTAGAGCATTATTTATAACTCAAACAAATATCTTTTTTTTATAAATAGAAATCCATGGTGTGACTGTTTACTTGATAATGCTGGACCTGCAGTTATGAATCATGCTGCTGACAAAAGATTACCAGGTCAGAGATCTGATGCTATGCACCAATGTCAACTGGGTTTTGGTCTTAATTATCATCCTGTTGAAAATGCTCAAACAGTAGGTCCATTATATATAAAATTAATGATTACTCTGTAGAAATATATCAGTTTTGTGTTTTAAAAAATTTTTTTTATTAGGATATATGTCACATCTTAAAGTGTTCTGATGGGTATTACATATCCAAAGCCCATCCTGCTTTGGAAGGAACATATTGTGCACCTGGATCAGTAAGAGCAAATTCTCTTAATTTCATTGCTATTTAAAAATATAAATAATGAACTTAGTATTATTATTATCATCCTCATCATCATTATTATTATTACTAGTGGTGTAAATCAGGACGTTGCACACCATGGGGAAATAATGGTCCTAGACCAATTAATGGTGGATGGAGTCAGTGGTCATCTTGGAGTGAATGTGAATCATCCTGTTTACGTGGAGGAAAAGGTGTTTCAAAATCGACTAGACATTGTGATAATCCTAGGTAAGTATATTTTTGCAATGTTTTGCATGTTCTCATAGATATGAAAATTTAGAAACGTACGATTATGCGAAGATTATATATATATATATATATATATATAAACTTACAATTGAATATTTATTATATATATATATATATATATATATAAACTTACAATTGAATATTTATAAATAGAGTAATTAGATATATGTAAAGTATAAGTTGATTTGAAGCAATACAGACATCGAATTATATATATATATATGTATGTGTGTAAAAATATGAAGTTTATACTTTGCTTTAATGAAAATAATATCAAATTTTAAAAATATTAATTGAGATATGGTTTTGAAGACTAAATATAGTGACCGTTGAAGTAAGTTTAAAAAAAATTAACACAGAATAAAATAAAATAAAAATTTACTCTGTAGTATGGCTAAAAATATTTACACGTTGTAATACAGAATAAAACAAAATCATAATGAAAATAAAACGTAGAGGATGATATATTATTCCACTTAATCGATAAATGCTATTTTCTAAATTATAGTATTTAGAAGTAACTAATGTTTAGAAGAGCTTTAAATCAGTCATTGTAAGAAATTATTGATGGTATATAAAAATTATTTAAAAATAATCTATCAAAACTTAATGTATAAAGTAAATTATATATGTGCATGAATAAAATATAATAAGAACACATTGTTAAATTGAGATTTTGCTATACGTATACATTTTTAAATTTCTGAGTCAATTTATAAATGTAAATTTCATACTATTTTAAAGTACAAATAAAATTCAATTAAAAGAAACATTACGTAAATGTAAGATTTTTAAAAATAAAAAAGCAGGATCAACATTATTAATTACAAATATTATTAAAAAAATAAATCAGATATACTAATCTTTAACTGAGATTTAAAGTTTATATCTGTGATAGAGATAATCTCTAGTTTAATAAATTATTATTAGTAATCATTATTGTATTTATCTGAGATAAGTGGTGTCAAAGTTGGAGGTGGAGTGAGTTTGACAGTTGTAACTAAATATTCTTAAATATGAGATTTTACCATATTTTTTCCTACATAAGATTTTTTCATGCGAATTAAAAGTTATTTTTAAATACATATGTCATGAATGATTATTAATTTACATTTAATTACAAATTTAATTTTTCTCAAGACTATCCAAAATGAATACTTAATAAGTCACCCTTGAAAAATACAGCTATATTTACATTATCATTGTGAATATTGGAAATACAATAAATTGTAATTCCATAAATTATTAATGTTGATTTTATTATTGCACTTATCAACTAAAGGCTAGCTTTAGTTATCTCATAAATAAGAATTTAAGCATTAACTTTTATGTGACTTTAGAATTCTCTTCTTATGTAAAGTTTTTTGATGTGATCTAATAATTATAATTATATAATTGAATATGTGTAAATACAGTAATTCCAAATTTTATCCACTTAGGAGTGCTTTTGATTATTGTAGTAATCTTGGTAAACTAAAACTTTGAAAGGCTAACCTTCCCACATTTCTATGATCTCAATGTTTGCTGCTTGTCTGTTAATTAACTCATATTTATATTTGTATATTAGTATAACTTCATTTATTTTTCTTTTATTATTTATTTTAATTTGTAATATTTTTTACATTATTAAAATTGAAGTCAAAACCATAAGTTAATGACTTATTATGGTGGTAAAAAACAGATGCTGAAATATTATTATCTATTATAGAATTTTGTTTTGATTTCTGAACCTGTTTTAATAATATCAAGTGTTCTTTAGATTTTTTTCCAACATACATCTCGATTTACCTATATATCCACTGCCACATCTACACATCCATTTACAAATGACACAATTTTTATTTATAAATGAAGTTTTATATTTGGAGTTATTTATTAATTTGTTTAATGTAGAAGGTGTGTAAAATGCAATATCACAAATACCATTATAAAATTTTATTATAAAATTTACTTGATATATATATATATATATATATATCAAGTAAATTTTATAATAAAATTATATATATATATATATATATATATATATATATATATATATATATAATTATAGACAACATTTAACAATTTATTCAAATATATTTCAATATTTTTGCCTTTATCAGATGAATATTTACAAAGACTATTATTTCTAAATAAGAAGGATTTCAAATCAGCCATTTTATGTGATATTGGCTCTTTTTATTTATATGGAATATAACCTCTTTTCACTATTGGTTTAATGGTCATACAGTAATCCAGCATACATTGATTTCTAATTATTTTTAGATCAAGAAACTGAATGCACATTACATTTTTATCTGTTTTTATCCATTTTAGGCCTTTTAAACCATTCAATTCTAATTCTATTTAATGGATATATAGGTGTATCGAGATGTACATTGGAAAAGAGAGCTAAAGATCACTTGCTATTATTAAAATGAGTTCAGAAATCGAAACAAAATTGTATAATGTATAATATTTCAGCATCTGTTTTTTATGATTATAATAAGACATGTATTTATGATTTTGACTTCAATTGTAATAATGTAAAATTATTGCAAATTGAAAAAAACATAACAATAAAAAATAAAAAAAAATTATACTAATATACAAATATAAGCATGACTTAATTAACAGGCAAGCAACAAACATTAAGATCAAGGAATTGTGGGAAGATTAGCCTTTCAAAGTTTTAGTTGACAAAGATTACTAGGTTAATCGAAAGTGCTCCTAAGTGAATAATTTTTTTAATTATTTAATTATTGTATTTACAAATATTCAATTATATAATTATGTATGTTGCTTTGAAAAAAATTCAGACATTGAATAATAATAGTATTACATATATTTTAATAGAATTTAATATGAGAAATGAAATATGGCTTATCAAAAAATGGAGAAAGATAACTTTCAAAATAATCAACTTAAAATTGAGATTGCAATTTTTATATAATTGCAAAAGGTTTAAAATATATTGAATTCCTGTCAAATAAAAGTTAATATGTCCTGTAAGTTGTCCATGAATATGATATGTTATATAAAAATGATTATATTACTAAGTATAATTTCAATTTGCAAATGTTTCATATTTGATAAAAGGTGATATTTAAAAAGTTTAAATTATTTAATGAACTTAAATAACTGAGATGATTCATTTAATTTTAAAGGTAACTGTCAGATGTCATTTAATTGATATGAAAAAATGTGTATGAAATTTGATAGAAAAATTATCTTCTTGTATTATAAGAGCTTTAAAAGTCATTCTCAAGGTAATAATTACCTTAATTTGTTAAATAAGAATCTCGATTTCCAACAAAAACATATATTAAATATTTGTGCAAAATATGTTGGTGGTCAGTGGGAAAACAGTGTTCTAAAATTTAAATTTTCAGTTGAAAATTCCTTAATCATAATTAAATCTGATTTATAAGTTTGTAAAGATTTAGTAAAAAAAGTAAAGGAAAAAAAGTTGAATTATAAAACTGGATTCTGACTGGAATAGACAAATATCTAAATTTAAAAAATTTACATCTGAGAATAATTTATTTTATATAAAAGAATATACAGGTCTTAGAATGTGTTATTACTAAAATTCTGATTATGAAGATAAAGTTATTACTCAAATGAAGAATCTTAACTTTATGAAAGTTGATAAAGTAAATATAGAATATTTATGTATTCAATTTATTAATAACAATTTTAAAAAGAGCAAAAATAATGTGATTTATAATATTACTTATGAAATTTACCCTTCTACTGCAGTATGTCCTTAAATTTTTTCAAATATAAAACTGCATAAAGAAAATGAACCATTATGTTTAATGGTTGCTTTGGGAAGGATGTTTTATTATGAAATGTGTTGTTTAATTGCAAAAATATTACAAGAAATTCTTGGTTTTGATAAATATACAATATGTTTTTCATTTGATTTTGTTAATAAAATCTGTAATGTTAAGATTAATGTTAATGATGTAATATGTACTCTAGATGTTAGTGCAATGTATGGATCAATTGATCGATTGACATCTATTGATATTTGTTTTCAATACATTAAGTTTAAAAAATGTTAATTCTAAAATAATAAAATTTATAAGTAAAACATTAAACTTTATTGATAAATGTATTTATGCAGATTTTAAGAAATTTTTTTTTAAAAATGTGCAATGGCTGGTCAATGGGGTTACCTATTGTTGCTCAAATATGTAATTTTATAATTTCTACATATGAGGAAAATATTTTGAAAAAAATATTATCAAAAGATATTATTGTATATTATCGATACATTGATGGTGTTTTTGGATGTGGCAAATTAATTACAATTAATTGGTTCTTTAAAGTATTAAATGGTTGAAAAGGCCTAAATGGATAAAACAGATTAAAATTTAAGGTGCATTCAGTTTCTTGATCTTAAAATAACTAGAAATCAATGTATTCTGGATTACTATATGAACATTAAACCAATAGTGAAAAGAGTTTATAGTCCATATAAATCAAAAGTGCGAATGTCACACAAAATGGTAAGTTTGAAGTTCTTCTTATTTAGAACTAATAGTCTTTGCAAATATTCATCAAATAAAGGTAAAAATATTGAAATATATTTTAAATTGTTAAATGTTGGTTACAATTATAATCATATATATATATATATATATATATATATATATATATAACATATACTGGTTGGAAACTAATTATATATATATATAATGTTATTAGAGATTTTAATATAAAATATAAGAATAAACATTGTAATAATAATATTGATTCTCCTGCTAATAAAAATATGGATATCAAACCCACATATTTCAAATGATCAAGTAAATTTTATAAGAAAAATTTATAAAGGTATATGTGATATTGCATTTACACACTTTCTACATTAAACAAAATAATAAATAACTCCATAAATAAAACCTCATTTATAAATAAAAATTGTGTCATTTATAAATGGATATGTAGGTGTGACAGTGAATATATACGTGGCTCGAGATGTACGTTAGAGAAAAGAAGTAAAGAGCACTTTCTATTATTAAAACAGGTTCAGAAATTGAAACAAAATTGTAAAGTAGATAATAATATTTCAGCATTTGTTTTTTACAACCATAATAAGTCATGTATTTATGGTTTTGATTTCAATTTTATTAAACTAAAAATATTGCAAATTGAAAAAAATAACAATAAAAAAAAATTAAGGAAGCTATCCTATTATAGAAATATAAACATGATTTAATTAACAGACAAGCAGAAAACATTAAGATCACAAAATTGTGGGAAGGTTATCCTTTCACTGTTTTAGTTGACAAAGATTACTGAAATAATCGAAAGCACTTGTAAGTGGATAAAAATTTTAATTATTTAATTATTGTATTTACAAATATTCAATTATATAATTATGTATATTGCTTTGGAAAAAATGCAGACATTGAATAATAATAATAATATATATATATATATATATATATATATATATATATATATATATATATATATATATATATATATATATATATATATATATATATATATATATATATATATATATATATATATATATATATATACCCCAAATCCAAAACTCAACTTGACTAGCCAAGAAAATAAAATCAAAAACACAAACAATGGTTTCACTGCTACAAACAAACCTCTTAAGTGTAAAAAACTACAGAACAACACCATATTTATATTAAACATTACTCATAATTTGATTTAATTACCATCCACCCTTGATATTAAAAAAAACTTTTAAATAAGTTAATTGCTACAGCTTTATACATTTTCAATTATTAAGATTCTTTAATTCTTCTTTTTATTTCATTTCTATATCTTTTTCATGGACATATAAAGCAGAACTAAGATATTTATTTCTAACCCTACTTTTATATACCTTTATTCTTTCATTTAAACTCAAACTAATCTGACCTATATAAACCTTCTTATAAAAACAAAGGATAATATACCCAAGACCAGGCATAGTATTCCTATCAAAAATTTCTTTTGTATTATTAAATAAATTATTCAAAGTAATACCCCATTTCCAAGCAATTTTCTTATTTCCAAACAAATTAGCATTTTTACATGCAATTTTATATGAAGATAATTTAAATGGCAAAGAAATAAAATCATATTTTTTAATCCTTTCCATCATTATAAATATTACTATTAAATAAAATACTTTTAACAAATTTATCATAGTAGCCAAAACTCAAATGATCTTTATAACATTGACCTTTTTGAAACAAATTTACCTCACTAGAATTATTTAATTTCTTATTCCTATAACAATAATTTCTTAAAGCAATTACTTTATGTAATACAAACTGATAACTATCAGGTTTAATTATTGACCTTAATTCTTTAGTTTTAACATAATGACTACATACTAAATAATTAGCCTTTACATTTCTAATCACCAAAAGATCTAGAAACTTTAATTTAACAAAATCTAATCCCCTCATCTTCTACCACATACCTTACAGAAGGTTCAAAACAAATAACTCATTCACTAATTCCTTCAATTTATTATTCTCAATTACAAACAAATAATCATCCACATATCTAACAAATAACTCTAAATATAAACAATTATTTTTAACAATAATTTCCTCTTCCAAATAATTAGTATAAACTGAACAAATTATAGGAAAAATAGTATAACCTATTATCCACTCCTCCTTAATAATATAAAAATTACCATTATAATTAAAATACATAGAATCGTCTAATAATAAAAGCAAATCTTTGGTTACTTTAATTTTATTTTTTTGACAAAGAACCTTACTTAACCAACATAGACATAAGAACATCAATACTGCTTAGTGTATTAACAGATAGATACATATTCTCAATATCTAAACTACCAAATACCCCATTACTTTACATTTCAAAATTATTAATCTTATCAAAGGCTTAAAATAAGAAGTAACTGTGTAATGACCAAAAACAACAAATTGTTTTAAAAAATTATTCAACAATCTAGAAATATCTTCTACATCATTACATGTAAAATCAAAAATAAATCATAAAGGAAAAACCTCTCTTTATGAGTATTAATATTCACAAACATCTTAGCTAATATGAAATCATTTGGATAACATATTAAATAATCTACTTTATTAAAAAAAATGTACATTTTTTTTCATAATATCCAGCAACTTTCTTTTAATCATATTACCTGGATTTTTTTACAAAATCATATATTCACCATTACATAATTATC
The DNA here is from genome assembly GCA_028023455.1 of Epiperipatus broadwayi. Lineage (NCBI taxonomy): Eukaryota > Metazoa > Onychophora > Udeonychophora > Euonychophora > Peripatidae > Epiperipatus > Epiperipatus broadwayi. Next base: position 1,686,592 of record JAQFVV010000178.1, on the reverse strand, counting down.
TATCCATTTTATCCCAGAATTCATCTTCTTTCATAATGATAAACCGACCAGCTTTATCTTCAAAAGTAATCATTTCATTAGCAATTAACCTATACTTAAGATGTCTAACTTCAGCAGGATTAACAATGAATTTTTCTTTCCTTTTTAAGCTTTTATTTAAAACCAATTGAATGCAGACTTTCTGCTCATTACTCAAATTACTAGATTCACTAGACGAAATTGTATCAAAAACTATATTTTTTGAATGAAAAAGAACAAAATTAGGGCCTTTACCAAGAATTTCTAATTATCATTTAACTTAATATCAGAAAGATTAATAATTTTACTAATAGAAACATTACCATCATGCATCCTATAACTACAATAAACTTTATTCATTCTTCCAAACAACCATTTTAATTTCTTTTCATACTTCCTACAATAGAAATATGACCTATATTGTCTAAACTGTCTCGTGAAAAAATTTAAAATTGAATAATTAAAATCTTGCCTCTTGTCTAAACATATATTTTGAATAGTTTTTTAAAAGCAAATTTTGTTAAATTTTACAAATTTTTTTATGAAAATAAAAGAAATCGGTATTGTTTATACAATAGGCAAGTTTTTAATGATCTAATTTTAAATTTTTTCATGAGTCAGTTTATACAAACTAGATTGTATTTCTATTGTAGGAAGTATGATAAGAAATTTAAATGGTTTCTTGGAAAAATGAATAAAGTTTATTGTAGTGGTAGGGTGTATGAGGGTAATGTTTCTATTAATAAAATTGTTAATATTTCTAATATTAAGTTAAATGATAGAGAATTAGAGATTCTTGATAAAGGTTAAAATTTTACTCATTTTCATTCAAAAAATATAGTTTTTAATACAATTTCGTCTATTGAATTTAGTAATTTGAGTTGGCATTCAATTGGTTTTAAATAAAAGATTAAAAAGAAAAGAACAATTTATTGTTAATCTTACTGAGGTTAAATATCTTAAGCATAGGTTAATTGCTGATGATGTGATCATTTTTCATGAAGACAGAGGTGGTCCATTTGTCACTATGAAAAGAGATGAGTTCAGGTAAAAATGGATAGAAATTTAAGTAATGGCAAATATATGTTTTTAGAAAAAGATCCAGGTAATGTGATTAAAAGAAAGTCGATAGATATTATGAAAAAAATGGTAAATTAAATTTTTTTTAATAGAGTAGATTAATAAAAATGTTATCAAAATGATTTCATGTCAGCTAAAATGTTGTGAATATTAAGACTCATAAAGATGTTTTTTCTTTAAGATTTATTTTTCATTTTACAGGAAGGGTTGTATAAATATTTCTGGACTCTTGAATAATTTTTTAAAACAATTTGTTGAATTGGTAGTGTTGTAGAAGATATATCTAGATTATTGAATAATTTTTTAAAACAATTTGATGATTTTGGTCATTGTACAGTTTCATTTTCTTTTGAGACTTTTGATAAGATTAACAATTTTAAATGGAATTAATTAAGCATTTGGTAATTTAGATGTTGGGAATATGCACATCTCTTAATAGATTAAGCAATATTTATGTTTTTATGTCTCTGTTGGCAAAGCAAAAATCTTTGTCAAAAATAAAATTAGTCTAATCAAAGATTTGCTTTTATTATTAGAGGATTCTATGTATTTTACTTATAATGGTAATTTTTATAAAATTAAGGAAGGGTGTATAATAGGTTATATTATTGCTCCTTTAATTTGTTCATTTTATACTAATTATTTGGATTAGGAAATTATTATTAAAAATAATTGTTTATATTTAGAGTTATTTGTTAGATATGTGAATGATTATTTGTTTGTAGTTGAGAATAATAAATTGAAGGAATTGGTAAATGAGTTACTTGTTTTGATCCTTCTATAAGATATGTGATAGAAGAAGAAAGGTTAGATTTTGTTAAGTTAAATTTTTTAGATATTTTGGGGATTAGAAATGTAAAGACTAATTGTTTAGTATGTAGTCATTACGTTAAAAGTAAATAATTAATGTCTATAATTAAACCTGATAGCTATGAGTCTGTATCTTCTAAAGTAGCTGCTTTAAGAAATTATTGTTATAGGAATAAGAAATTAAATAATTTTAAAGCCCAAATGTTATAAAGATTATTTGAGTGTTGGCTATTCAGATAAATTTGTTAAAATATTTTATTTAATAATATTTGTAAGGATGTAAAGGATAAAGAAAAGTATGATTTTATTTCTTTGCCATTTAAATTTGTCTTCTTATAAAATTGTATGTAAAAATAGTAATTTATTTGGAAATAAGAAAATTTCTTGCAAAAGGGGTATTTCTTTGAATAATTTATTAAATAATATAAAGGAAATTTTTGATAAGAAGACTATTCCTGGGTAGTGTATATTATCCTTTGTTTTTGTAAGAAGGTTTATATAAGTCAAAGTAGTTTGAGCTTAAATGAAAGAATAAAAGTACATAAAAGTAGGATTAGAAATAAATATATTAGATTTGTTTTGTATGTTCTTGAAAAAGATACAGGCCACACTATTAATTTTGATGAAGCTAAGGTTGTCTTCTTTGGGAGAAATGAAATAAAAAGAAGAATTAGAGAATCTTTATTATTGAAAATTTATGATTCTGTAGCAATTAACTTATTTAAAAGTTCTTTTAATATTAAGGGTGGATGGGAAGTGAATGGATTTGTGGGTAGTTTTTAATAGTATATATAATGTGTGGTTTTTTTGTAGTTCTTTACACTTGAGAAGTCTGCTTGTAGCAGTGAAACCATTGATTGGGTTTTTGATTTTATTATCTTGGCTAGTCTGGTTGAGTTTTGGATTAGGGGTAATTTGAATTATTTATCGATTAGTTTATTTTATGCTTGTAATGTGTATATATATATAATAGGGGATTATATTTAAACTCCAGGAATATAAAGTATAAAAGTATTTAAATATTACACACCCATGCGTGCATGTACGTGCACCCCCCACACACACACACACACACATATATATATATATATATATATATATATATATATATATATATATATATATATATATGAGTTAATCTTGACAATGGTGGATGCTAGTTCATCAAAATATCGGTATGTAATAGAAAAATAACACACGGTTTAATCCAAAAAATAATAATTTATATATGTATATAATACTATCTAATGCTCTACTAGTAATAATAAATAAAATATAAATTTGTCTGTTATTAAAATACTTGTAAAAAGCAAATTTATACTAAAATATTATCATGAACATTATCTCAAATTTTAACATGTAGACATTCTTAAGTAAAAATCAAATCTCACACCCATAATTTTTTTATAAATCACTTCAAAAAAGTTTCTATTAAAACTAAATGACTGTTTTCATGATATTAATTTTGTAAAATTAAAATTTGTAGATTTAAATATTATTATGGTTGATATTATTTTATTTTGAAGTCATTGTATTAAAGAAAAAAAAAACATTGAAGAAATATAATGAGTTATAAATCTTTTAATAGTAATTATAAAATTTATTTATCAAATTTGTTATAAGAAAAAAATAATTTTAAAAATAATGCTTATTTTCAAAAAAGTTAATTTACTTCTGCATATATTGAATCATATTATAATTATGAATTTATTAGACATATAATATTTAAAAAACATCTATTGGCCTGACATTAATAAAAAATTAATGATTAGTAAGAGTAAAGATATTATTTTTTTAGCATTTAAATCATCAATTTATAGATTGTTTTTTAAGAATATAATACATTGGCTGGTATGAAAATTCTCTAAAAGAAAGGCCTTAATTTAAAAACTTATTATATAGTTCAAAACTGTCAATTGATAGTGAATATACTTTTGTTATTATTATAAGATTTCTTGCACAAAATTTTTATAGATCAAAATAAATCAAGTCTTAATGAAAGACTTAAAGTTCACAAGAATAGAGTAATAATTAGTGATTGTAACTCAGCTATGTATAGTTATGAACAGAATATTGACAATAAAATATTATTTGACCATGTGGAGGTTATTTGTAATAAAAAATGAATTAGAAAGAAGAGTCAAAGAAGTTTTGATGATAAATCTTGACTCTGTGACCATAAATCTCAGGAAAATTTCATTTAATATTAAAAGTGAATGGTTTTTTGAAATGATTTATTAAAGAGTTATCTCTCTCTCTCTCTCTCTCTCTCTATATATATATATATATATATATATATATATATATATATATATATATACAAACAAGACACACAAATATATATATATATATATATATATATATATTTGTGTGTGTGTGTCTGGATTGTATCTATCTGCTTTTCACTTGAGCAAGTATATTTATTAATAGATGAAAGCATAGTTGTTAAAGAATTTTAAAATAATTTTTTTTTAAGTAGTATTTTAATACTACATGATTTTCAATGTATATATTTGTTACATCCATTTAATGTTGATATATATTAAGCTATCTATATTTATAATTACATTTAAAATTTGATGTTTCATTAACCTTTTTTGCATTTGTCTAACATTCTGACAGATATTTTTGTTCTCAAGAGATTTAAGCTTTCAATTTTCACTTTAATATTAAATGTTATTATTATTTATTAGAATATAATCAATTTGTCATCATTTGATAAATATTTTTGTATAGAAATTAAATAAATTTTAAAAAATGACATTTGATTTTCAGAATTATTTTAAAAATTAGATTTTAATCAAAACAATGTGCTGTTTCATCATCAAATTTCAGGTAGAGCAGATTAAATTTGCAAAATGAATGAAATCTTCTCTGTTTGATGTTTGTTTTAAAAATCTGAACAAATTGTTTTTAATATCTAGTAAATATACCAATTTATGCTTTAGAAGTTTAAAATTTTATGATAATTTTTATAATATCGCTAAGTGTTATAACAGACTGTTGAGTGCTATCATTTCTAGACAGTTGTATTTTCCATGACCATAATCTTTGTGGTAAATTTATACAGAATAATATATTCTTTTATATTTAAAAATAAAACCTTTTTGTAAAGAAATAAATATTTAATAATATATAATGTGAATTTCTAATAATTATTACACAATTATAATACAAAAATAATCATAAACCTTCCAAAAAAATCAAGTTTTTAGACCATTGTAATATTTTATCAAAGTAATCTAGCAAAGTTGAGACCATCAAATATATAATGGAGACCCATTATTCTGGAGTTTAAAAAACATTGAGGACTTGCATATTCGATTATCCTGCCATGTTTTGAATTTTTTTGAAATTTATATATATATATATATATATATATATATGAATTTTAAAACTAAAAAAAACAAAGCTTCCCAAAATTTCTCAGCAGAGGACAAAAAACAGAAATACAATTTTGTGATCTCCATCTGAGAAAGTTTTGTAATTAAAACAGAACCAGTTAATGTTATGAGATTCCTAAAAATAAGAATAAATTTTTAATCTCTCTATATCTAATAATAAATTTAGAATGATTTATAAAATATTTAAATCAGATTATTATATAATTTTTGTTCTTTATTATTTGCTATGCCAGTTAGCAAAAACTTATAACCATCAAAACTTTAATGATCATTCTATTTTTTATTGAATAATGTTAGAGACATATTGGTACTTTCAAATTTCATGTACATGAAAATGTATATATTTGATATGTACATTTAAATACGTAAACATAATAAAACATTAGTTGATGTTTTAGTGAAATAAAATGCTCATACGCAAAATATATAAAATATATTGTGACACATAGGATATATGCCTTACATAAAACGATTTAAAAATAAAAGTTAGAAAGAGAAAAACAAAATTGTTGATAAAGAGTACATGATATTTATATATTCTATGGCCAGCTGTTTTGACATAAATGTTTAAATATTGCAGCCAAAATATATTTATTATTCATGCCAAGAGTATTGTGCCTTTAGTAAAAAAAAGTTTATTTATTATATTTTGATGTCACATTATAACTGACAATAATAAAAGAGTTTGTTGTTAGAATAATCAAATGTCAATCATCATTATTTGATATTTTTGAGCTCTTTGTTTCAGTTGCTTACAATAGGCATTATTAACATGCTATAAATTTGACAAATTAAAAACTTGTTGTCGAATATATATATAACCGCTTTATAGAAACGTTATTATTTTGATAATTTTAAAATAGAATGATCTACTGTAAATTTTTATCAAAGGTTTTAAATATTCTCTTGCCGCATATATTAAAACCATTAATTATTAAAATGAAATGCCAACAAACAAAAGTATCTAATTCTGATATATTACTTGTTGTGTTAATTAGTAATATGAAACTTTATCAAATAAAGTTTATTGTCATAAAGATAATTATTTCTTTTTTTTGTAATAAATTGCTATGATAATGTTACTAATCTTATAGCAACTATTAACGAACATTTATTATAATTTATAGTTCCAAAATTTTAATGCAATATTTTTCAGATCACTCTAAGGCAACATTAATGTTGTGTTCAAATAGGACAATATTCTGTTAGTTTTGAATAAAATATAAGGATGAAAGTTTTATTTATTTTACTTTATTGTTCTTATAATGCATTCTTCTCATCAACATTATACTGCTACTTTCCAGGAGAGAAAAAATTCCCGACATGTTGACAAGGAAATAAGAAATAGTGTATAAAAATAAAGACCAAAACCTTAGGAAATCTAATATATTTTAAACATATATCATAATTTCCTTCAATACATGAATTAATTATGACATTCATAAAATACAATTACATTTTAATAAAAAATGTATTTTAAAATTCTTTAAAATGAATAAAAAACAACAGAAGAAAGTGTTTTAAATTTAATAAATAAAGAATAATTGATTTATTTATTTATTGGTATCTAACATTGAAAATCTATTAGTGGTATTTTATCCAGAACATTAGTAACAATCTATCTATCTATCTATCTATCTATCTATCTATCTATCTATCTATCTATCTATCTATCTATCTATCTATCTATCTATCTATCTATCTATCTATCTATCTATCTATCTATCTATCTATCTATCTATCTATCTATCTATCTATCTATCTATCTATCTATCTATCTATCTATCTATCTATCTATCTATCTATCTATCTATCTATCTATCTGTCTGTCTATCTGTCTGTCTATCCATCCGTCCGTCTATCTATCCGTCCATCCGTCTATCCATCCATCTATCTATCTATCTATCTATCTATCTATCTATCTATCTATCTATCTATCTATCTATCTGTCTATCTGTCTATCTGTCTGTCTATCCATCCGTCCGTCTATCTATCCGTCCATCCATCCATCCATCCATCCATCTATCTATCTATCTATCTATCTATCTGTCTGTCTATCTGTCTCTCTGTCTGACTGTCTATCCATCCGTTCATCCATCCATCCACCCATCTATCTATCTATCTATCTATCTATCTATCTATCTATCTATCTATCTATCTATCTATCTATCTATCTATCTATCTATCTATCTATCTATCTATCTATCTATCTATCTATCTATTCAGTTATTTATATAATTATAATTAACTATAATTAAAATATAATTATATTTAACTATAATTAAACTTTTCTAAAGACATTCAAAACACATATTAGATGATGGAAATAGTTCAATATAAAAATACAATTAGTAACATTGATCTCAAGTACATTCTTCTATGGTGGTTTTCCAATCCACTGTCGTTAAAACTGCAATATGTTGTTGTTTCAATGGTCAGAATTTATGTAGTTCATAAAATATAAAAGCTAAGTGATTTTCATAATTGCAAACCATGTAATAAATTGATGTCTAAATGTAATTATGATGCCTAGATATTGGTATCAATTAGTAATCAAGAAAAAAAGAAATAAAATTGTTTATTCCTGACAAATATATTTGTGTGTTTGTAAAACATAGATTCTTTTTTTTCAACATTAATTGAAAAATAGGAGAATTTTTATTTAATATTCTTATTAGGTTGTAAAATTATTAAACACTTATTTTTTAATAAATATATAATGTATACATATGTTTCTAAAGCCTGCTAAAAATGTAAGTGATGTCAATATATATATGTTTTTTTAATTATTTAATAGAAAAGTTGATTTTTTATTAGTCAGGTTTAATTATTTACAATTATAATTTTGTTAACTTATTTCGAAAATATAAAGATTTATTAAATGATTTTTTCTCTCCATTTTATACATTTTTGAAATTTGAAGACTATCATTACTGTTTGCTATTATTTTTTTACTGTGCAAAGCTCAAGCGTCGTTAGCCGAGAGGTCAGCGCAGCCGCTTTGCAAGCAAGCAGTTGGTTGCAGACGGTTGTTGCGGGTTCGCCTCCCGGTCGATGCTATGACATATGGGAAAAAAAAAGCTCATATTATATTTCTAAGATTAGTTTCGTTATTTGAACATATTCTTTTTATTTAAAAAAAAAAAAAAAGATTTAATAAAGGATGCATTTTCTATTAGAATACAAGTGAAAAAAAAATACAAAAAAATTAGCAACAATTGTCCAAGAATTTGTTCGAAAACAATGCGCTCATAGAACTAAACCTAAATATTTTTAAAATTGAAGTGTTTTTCAGATATTTGTTTTAAAACTGACAAAATAATATTATTTTAATAATGAATATCTTGCTTTGTTTCTTTAAAAAATATTTTATTCATAAAATTAAAAAGCTTTTATTTAGACATGTTTAAGACAGATAATTATAATTACTTTAATTGAAGGTACTGGAAATTCATAAATGATATATTTGTGGATTAATTAATGTATAATTACCTAACATTCTTCTCTACTATTTTTATTAGCAATATAAAATTTTAATTGTTATTTTTCACAATACAATTTATTATTATGACAATTTTTTGTTGTTGTTATGCGGTCTAAGTTATGATGAGTCCTTATATTTTCTTTATAATTTATTTATGGTTGGATAATTTTTTATAAATATTTATATCTAATTGCCTTTGTAAACTATTTTGTAGACCTGCTAATGGAGGTCAAAAATGTCAAGGAGATGGCCTTCAATCAAAATATTGCGATGACTCGGTATTGTTTTATTTATTTATTTATTTTTAAAGCAAGTTTCTTAATAAAATTCAAAAACTTTATAAGAAATTGTTTAAAAATTTTCTATGCATATATATATAGTAAATAAATACAAACATTTAAACAGATTATGATATATATATATATAGTTCTGCAAAACACGATTATCAAATGAAGACTATGCAGCCCGTGTATGTAGTAATGCTCCAAGTAATATCCGTCCTAGTGTTAGTGGTCTTGGATCACAATTATATCACGATGACAGTAAGTTTTTTTTCATATATAAATAGTAACTCAGATTATACATAACTGAAAGAGTAGTAACTGTAGCTTCCAGTGAGTGCTGTAATGTATATAAAGTATTAAAAGACAATGAGATATCACTTGTTTTTTTAACATTTGTTGTTGTTTATGAATAAGGAAGTCAAATTTATTTATTAGTGATTGTATATCACTTATCATACACACATATATATATATATATAACCAATAAATAAAATTTACTCTCTCATTTAAAAATTAAGTAAATAAACTGCATAAATACCAACAAATACTAAAATGTTAGAAGATATTCTGTTTTTTAATAGTTTGTTTATGATACAGAACTCATTTGAAGCTGTAATAACTTCAGCTTCAGTTATATATATATATAATATTTTTGATTATTACCATATACAAATCTTTAGAACAATATATCTATATCATGTGATAATTATAAAATACTATGATGCATTTAAAAATTTTCTGTTTTAACAAATTAATGTAATCGATTTTTTCCATAGTCAGTGAAAAATTTATTTGTAAAATTGTTGATCAATTTATACTGATTAAAATTTAAATTCACAATATGATTATATAACTACTTTTTGTTTATATTCTTAATAATATTATTTGAATTTTAAATACACATATTAGCTGGTGGATGTACAGTTTGGTGTGAAAAGCGTGGTCAAAGAGGTCAATATACTGGATGGGATGAGCGATTTCCAGATGGAACGGACTGTAGTCAAGGAAGAGGAAATGCATTTTGTGTGTCTGGAAGTTGCAGGGTCAGTTCTCCATTTTGAATTATTTATGTTTCAATTTATACACACATATATAAATTAAAATCCACAATCTTTCTCAATCATCTTATGATAAGTAATGTATAAAATATTAATTATCCTAACATTAATACCCGAATCAATCAGTAAGCAAATGTGAAATGTATACATTGCAAATTTAAAAAAGTTCGAGTAAATTTATTTTTATTAACTATTCTCAGTGAAATGTGTGCTATTACTCATATTTTGAGAATGTTAAAAACAATTAAAACAATGTAAATATATATTTCTGACATAAAAATAATGGGCAATAAATTGAGAGCTCTTCTTTTTTACTCTCTGTATTGTATATAGGAGGTAATATCTCAGAGTTGTAAATATTTTCTGTAATTTGTCTTAATATTATTGCATATGAACAATTAGACATTACTTTGAAGGCATTAAATAAAATAAGTTTTACTTAGACATTATCTATAATTGCAATGCATAAGATTTAATTTTGTTTACAGAAAGATTTTGACGTTAATAATGTGAGACATTTATTTATCAAGGAGTAAGTGATAAAGACGGTAATCCTTAAATTACTACTTAATATTTTACTATATATATATATATAATTTCATCAATAATATTAAGTTACACTGGCCTAACATTCTCTCTAACTTATTAACAATATTTCTATTCAAATTAAATCTGTGTTTATCATTAAAAACAAACAAACAAAAAAAGAAAATATCAATATAAAACAATACTTACTAAAATTAGTCAATACGTAATCTTAATCTGTTGTCAAGGTAAGCTTATGTAGACACTAAAGATTGCAACTTGACGTAGAGATTGAAATGATTAATACAAAAATGTTTAAATAGACCCGCTTAACCAAATACATATAACCTCTTCTGAATTCAGTCTAATAACCAGTCGATTACAACATTACAAACTGTGATTATAATTTTTAAATATTTAAGTAATAAGTGTAATAATTATCAAGACTATAGGCATTTGTAAATAATTATTAAAATCAGTCAGTGCTTAAACAATCTCAATATCAGTAGCAATCAACAATGTCAACCTATTTTCAAGGCGAACTCCAATATATTTATAAGACATATTACAATTTTCTTAATAATGCAATGGCTTTGATAATTTCATATGTTTATATGGAGAGAGATGGCAAAATACATTGCTTTAACAGGCTGAAATAGCAAAACTGAAGATAAATAACAAAATACATATACTTAATATATCACCCCTATTGCTTGATATATTTTGTTTATATGTTTGAAATTAAATAGTACATATAATTAATCAAAAAAAGAAAGCAATAAAAATGATAATGACCCTCCCTCTTTTTCTACATTTATTAATCCCTTGTATAATTTTTATATAAAATTTCCTTTGGTAATGCCATTGAACTGAAATGATTTCGATCTCCAAAAATCACTTATATCACTTGATAGTATATTTTTCTATAAATATTTGGGATTTTAGTGATTTTAATGATTAAAAACTATTTGTCAGATTAATATTATAGTTATAATTATAGAGTCTAGATATCCGAAAATTGTTGTAGTAGTAGTAGTACTACTACTACTACTACTACTACTAATAATAATAATAATAATAATAATAATAATAATAATAATAATAATAATTTGGAATTTATCATTAACTAAAATTTAATAATAATAATAATAATAATAATAATAATAATAATAATAATAATAATAGTAATAATAATAATAATAATAATAATAATAATAATAACAACAACAACAACACACATATAAGTCTGACCTATTAGTCTCTTTATTTTGTACCTATATCCCCTATTAAAGCATATACAACAGATATTTTCAGAACATCCAAATTATACATATTCACAAATATATTCCATTTATAGCATACATGGATGATGTCACTGTCTTCCTGCTATCTTGTAAACATCTCACTAGATTGCAAAGTGTCCTCAATCAATATACTGCCATGTATAAACTTAGATTTAATATGAGTAAAACAGCAGCATGATTTATATATACCAACCAACCATACACTCAAATATTTCTGGAAAAGTCAACCCCTTTTTTATGTTTCCTATTTTACAGGAGCTCACTTACAATGAACAACTTATAAAACAAGTTTAAAAACAATGCCAAATGGATTACTAACTCTCTCTCCAAAGCTCGTCTCTCCTTTTATGCTAAAATTCACCTATTTAATATACTTGTAATGAATAAGATTACATATTATTTGCCTATTGTTAAATTTTACAAATCATTTAATTCTGACATCTCCTCACTCTGTAATAAGCTATTATGGGGCATAAATACAGTTTCAATGTCACTTAAGAGACTTAGATTCCCATCTATTAACAATGGTATGAGCCTTTTTCTATATCCAAAAAAACATAAATTCAATTTGCATTAATTGTTCAAAAGTTCCCACCATTATGACCACTGTAACAAGTAATACCTATTGGTGGACCTTCCTTGACATCAGTTTCATTTCTTACCACACCTTGCCAATTAATCCTATCAGCATACAACTGATAAACATTCCCCATGAGTAATAAATACATGTAAGGCAAACATATGCTATACTATATTTGGAAGCCAACAAAGATTATCCTTCTCCCATTCTTGGTATCAATAACCACCAGCTACTCCATTTCTTCAAAAGATGGTCACTGGAATCTAAATTTTTCGATTTCCTAGTTTGTCTTAACCTGCATGCATTGCCAACATCATTTTTCTCCATTATCACTGTCTATATGAAAATATAAAACCAATTTTCCTTATTTAATATGGCAGAGGAAACTCAACATCTTTTTAAGCAGTGTTAAGCCCTCAATCAATTCAGGACTATCAAGCTCAATACATAGAGATGATCAGTTGCATTGATATAACAGCTAATTCAATCCTATCAGAAAGTACACCCTACCATAGCACATGTAACATATTTATTTTGTATGCCTTCTAGTGCACTTGTTGCATCTTCCCTATTGATAACAATCACCAGAAGACACACAGATACATTCATCAATAAAATCCAGCAAACCAAAGTCCAGTTCAACAATCGTGCACTCTCAGATATTTTTGCTGCCACTTGATCACTATTAAAATAACCATACAATCTATAATAGGTCATAATCCAATAATAACCATATTGAAATGCATTCTATAGTACAATTTATTACTTTCAACAAAACTCACATTCACTAACTGCCTACAACTCCATTTCCCATCATACTATAGAATTTACACAGCATCTACCACAATCTACTAACTGTATCATATGTAATTCTACTCTGAAAAGACTGTTCTTTGTACAGCACACAAACTTGATTTATGCTACATGAATTATAAATTACCACTCTAGTATACTATAACATTAACAATTAAAAGAACAATAATCAATATTAATTTAATGATTGCTTATACCTTTCAATATGATGCCACATTTTATAATTGTAGGTCATATCTATCTATCTACCTGTCTATCACATTGAGTTTTGTATTGGATTTTTTTAAGACTTTAATGACTAAACATGACATCCATCTGTGTATCAAAAGTAGTAGCAGCATTTGTAAAAAAAAATACCTTAAAGCCTGATTACTGTGACCCTTGAAATTAATCCATATAAGAAAATTGTACAACATGAGTGCACCTGTAACCCTTACAATCAGTGTAACCCAAATGATTATTAAAGATTATTGTTGAATATCATCATCATCATCATCATAATCATAATAATAATAATAATAATAATAATAATAATAATAATGATGATGATGATGATGATGATGATGATGATGATGATGAAAAACAGTATTCTTTATTGAGTGAAAACACACTTCTATACTTGCACAATTTACATATTTCTTGACATTTTGCATGTATTTATTTATTTAATTTTGTGTAGTATTATCATTAATCTCCAAGTATTATTAAACAATATTATGTGATATAAAACCATGTGAAAAATTATTTTAAAATTGAAGCATCTTCATTTTATCAAAAATCGCTTCATTATTTTTTTCTTTAGATGTTGGTTATGATAATACATTGCAACAAAATTACTTTTTATTTTTTAGCAATACATCAATCACATTGGATTTAATATTAGCCTTGGTAAATTCATAAAATATATTTTTAATCAAATGTAATCACTATTGCAAGTAAAATATTTTTCTTCCACATGGATTGTATTGTAGCTATACCTTTAAAATGTAGCTTCAATAAAATAATTACTAAGTTATTCAAATAATAAATAGGGTAAATAATAAATCAGTAGCATATTTTTTATTGTCTATTCCATTTTATAACTTATCTACTAGTAAAAATCTTTTGGATATGTTTTTATTTTACTTAAACTTGAAGCTTCCCTCAATGGGGCAATTGACGCGCAATTAACGTCAATGAGAAAAATATATATCTGATGTTAAATCACATCGGCTCAACACTTCAAAAGATTCTGTACCAGAATTAAAATATAAGAACATAAAAATATTTCAAGAATATATTAAACTGGCAATGTATGACAATGTTAATGCAAACCAAATTGTAAAAACAGAAATGACTCATATGTCCATAATAGTCTCAGCAATGGATTGTCATCAAATTTCATAAATCAATATCGGAGGAATTAACAGCACCAATAATAAAGTATAATTAAACGTTCTGTTGTGTCACTTCATAAAAAGACAAAATTAAGAAGAGTATCTCCCTGAGTGCTATAGACAATCTAGTGAATTTATTGATACTCTCCTCCTCTATAATCTGTTAATATAGTAGGTTAGCCAAATTTAATAATGATGTCATTGACTTAGTGAAATTTATTACTCTTTCATTATAAGATATTCAATTAGCCCAGATAAGAAAATGTCATACTTATGATATATTAATCTTTTATATAGATGCATCAATGAGTTTTGACTACTTTGATTTATTGGGAAATCCACATTGCTTTTCCAAATAATGATATTTTTAAACTTCTTTAAATAGGGCATTGGTATGACTTAGATGACATATCATGCTTTTTTAATTTTACAAAGAATATACATCTCCACAGCTAATTCATATAATATTATAAAAAGTTGTATAATTAATTTTATAATCATTTTAACATATTATAAAATCCTGATTGATCTTTTATACTGTTATTTGAATTCAGACTTTTCTCTACATAAATGGCTAGTTTGATCTAAATTTACATTGAATAGATTTAATTGAACTCCATTAATATTATTATGTCATATAAAGCCACCAAATTTATATCAGTAACATAAATCTCAGTATTTTAAATCTTTCACTGCATTTGATGTAAGTGAAGAGGTTAATTCTGGGATTTAAATCGTTGATGAAAATCTTAATGGTGACAGATGATGAAATGTATTCTTTTTCTGTCAACACTAGGTAACCTGTTTAAAAAGAAGGTCAGAATGATGGAAATATTTAATCCGTGAAACATCTTTAATCGCAATAAATCTCCATAAAGTACACAGCAGGTTTATATTATGGAAAACATTTTCCAGCTGTCCCTGAATAATGAATTCACTTCAAAGATAGACATATAATTGTAATAGAAATAAATGCAATACACCAATCAAATGCATATTCAATTCATCTGGAAATGGGAAAAAATAATACTATATTAATATATGACTTTATAATAATTTTGTTTCATTACTTTGTAAAAAAAGTCTTCAATCGCTAATTAAAACTATAGAGAGTATATACATCTTCAATGATACATAAATTAAATCATTCCTTTGAGAAGTTCTACAAAAGTTCATATGTTTACAGGTCTAATTTATATTTAGTAAGAAAAAAACATATTTGCAAGTTTCAGAGTAACTTAGTAAGTGTCAAAATTCATTTTAAATCAGTTTCTGATTATATAAAACTTTAAAATGTTTATTAATTAACGACTTCATTGTTATAATATAAAAATATATAATTAATTATATATTCCTTTTCTAGGTCAAATTAAAATATTCCGCAGAATTGTAATTTAATTTTATTACTGCTTATGATTTTAACAATTGTCTTGAAGTTATCATAAACGAACTCCTCAATCTTGTTTTGTGACTGCAATTCATTCGTTTTAACAAAGTCATATTTTGTCTTTTTATTATTGAGAAGTCTAATAAAGAAGGTACATTATAATTGAAATGACCTAAAATTTCCAGTGTGAATATTACCTCTACCTTTCTGAGACACTTTTTGAGAACTTATTGCTAAAAAAGATATAGTTTTCATTTCAAGCTAAAAAAGAATATAGTTTTCTATTTCAAGCTAAAAAAGAATATAGTTTTCATTTCAAGCTAAAAAAGATATAGTTTTCATTTCAAGCTAAAAAAGAATATAGTTTTCATTTCAAGCTACTATCAAATATTTTTACATTTGCACTTGTTACTGCAAAAGAAAAAACAAGAATTAAATCCTATTTTATATATAAGCATCTATGCTTGATTCCTCAACATAATCATATTCAAGAATAAACAGCAACTAAGAAACACAAGTAACAAACTTCTTTATTTTATTCTTTATTAGTACAGGCAATAAAAAGCAACAACTATAAAATAATACATACATCTTCAATATTGACCACAATAATTTTGAAAATGCTTTGTTTATAAATGTCTTTTAAATCTACTTTTGGAAGAGGGTCAAATTCTCCATCCTGTTTAAAATGTGTATAAATGTCACCCTTCCCCCACAAATAAGTGACGAATATTTATTTTCATAAAAAGCTAGTTTAAATTTAATTCATAATCCATAGTCATTGTTCTTTGTAAATACTATCCTTTATCTAGTTTTTGTAAATTGAATTCAGATTTAAATTTTTTACTATAGACTCTAGCCTTATTTGTTAAAAAAGACAAAATAGCAACATGGTTGTGCTTTGAACAGCTATCCCACTTTACATTTATATACTTTTTCCTAAAAACATTCTCACTTTTTAATTTAATGATCAATATGTATATATGTAAATGGAATGAAACCATTATCTAATGGTAGCAAAAAGTTCAAATATAAAATGTCTATCTCTGAAAAAACCTATGCTTTTCTCTATAATACTAGTTTATAAATAAAGTTAAAAGTCTAAATTTAGGAGCACAAACAAGAGGTAACTATTTTGTTGGTAGCATGCAAGGTTGTTATATAAATTTAAAATACAGATTTATTGCTAATTTAAATTCTCATGTTCTTGGTTTAAATACGTTGGGACTTCAATTCTATATTAAAACTCTTGAGGTATCTGGACAAGAGAATTACCATCTATTGGCTACCTACGAATTTTGAATTTTTTCTTTGTTTACAAGATAGCATTGCTGGTTTTTTTAGCATTGTGGGAGGTATAGATATGAAATATATATTGTTTTAAAATATAAATTTTCAACTATATTATCATTATCATAATCAACTAACAAATCTTTTAGTTTCTCTATTATTTCTAATAATTTTTATTTTTTTTTTTAAAAAAATATTTATCTTTTTAAAGCTAATTTTTTTAAATTTTATTTTTATATATTCAAATTTTAGAAAATGGATTTAGACGGAAGTATTAACCTTATTTATATTTAATTTGTTAAATTTCTTGTATTATTATATTTTATTATTTTTTAATATAGTATTTTGTAATAAAATTGTTTAAGATAATGCAGTTTTCAGACATTAATTATAAAAAAATGCTACATGTTGTCTGGTTTTAAGTCAAGTTATCAGAAAATATACATACTTTTTACTTACAAGGTTTCTAGAGAAAGTTTCAAAATTGCTTCAAAATTGTTTTTAAAAAATTGAAACATTTGTATCATAAAAGTAAATGTTAGAAAATTTATATAATTGAATAGCTTTAAAATAAAATGTATTTAGTAAAGTTAAATTTTAAAAATATATACATTAAAATTAAATATTGGATAAATTAATAAATGATTATTAATTTATGTTATGTTAAAGTATTTAATTTGTTGAAATAAAATTGTCAAATTGTTTAGAATTAAATTTTGTAATAATATTTAATATGAGTCATGAATTTTATTTCTTAATTTTAAT
>JAQFVV010000178.1:1630379-1667914 GCA_028023455.1 Epiperipatus broadwayi | reverse complement strand
GTATCTATCAACTATCTGCACTCTCAATTTTGATAAATACAGGGTTATTAGATATTATTTATTAGATTAGATCAGAGACTCAAAATTACATTGTACGTATTAGATTAGAGACTATCATAACATTTTGATTTAGTCATAAACTGTAAATTCAAGTAAAAATTAATACTCCTATTTTATTTATAAAATATAAACATGTACTGTAACTAATCTTAATTTATTTCTATTTTCCCTTGCGTAAAGCCTTAATGGATAAACTTAAATCTTCCATTCCATTTTTTTAATGATATGCTTCAAAATGTTTAGTAAAATATATATTAAAAAATAAATCAATTGGCAATATTCTTACTCGTTGATAAATATCCTGATAATCATGATTAAAAAAGTAAAAAAAAAACACCTCTCAATTCCTATATCGGTTTTAGAATAATTAATTTTATTAGACAAGCCATATGAACATCATGGTTAAATATTTAAATAGACCTATGAATTAATCAATTATAATTGATTTGTAAACTAAATATATATATATATATCTGATCATTATATCAATTTCTCCACTTACTTAAGTTGCTCTTCATTATTATCTTGTTCTGTTTTAGTTCATATAAAAGACATTTTATAAAACAGAAAAACGATTTCATTAATTTGTAAAGTTGAATTTTATTTATAAAAAATAATACCGCTACAAATATAAAAAATCTTTTTATAATTGACTTTATCAGGACTGATTTCCATTTTCTGTATTTAAAGTAATATTATGGATGAATATTATGGAATTACCTTCCAAGAAATAACCAGTTTGTTTATAGACTTGGATATAAAATCAATTTCACTAATAATAGGTAGAAAGAGCACTTTTAAATATCAGTGACAATGACAGATAAAAAGAGGATTTAAGTCAAGCACATTTTACGTATTATTTTCCTCTATTTAAATTCTTATATAAATTTCAACTGCTTAACAGCTCTATTTTTTTTTTTTTTTACTATTTCACAGCCTGCGTCATTAAAAAATATTTTCACGCTCATCATTTACGTAGTTAATCTCATTTAACATCTTTTTTGTATAAATGCATTGCTATTTTATATAAATACTAGTTCTTTATGACTATTATAAAAAAACGCCCATCTTAAAATTTTTAATTTCATCTATCAATATAATGAAATACTCATATAGTTTGATTACATCACTTTGAATGCTCTTTGTGACAATTCTTTAGAGTGATTTTATTTCCACCTGCAAAGAAAATTAAACATTGTAAAATACAATGTGGCATTTAATGTGGCATTTTATTATCTGCTGTTAAAAGCATCAACAAATTTGTAAAAATGTTGTTCTTATAAGGCAAACTAAGTTTTACAAAATTCTTGTTATAAGCTAATTTTTAATCTATCTATTACTTTCTTATATTATCATATGTTATATGAAATAGTTGTTTGCAAACTATGTATCTTGTGTGCTAATGAATTTTTTTTTTTTGCTAATATCACATCTAAATAAAACATCTGTTCAAAATTCCCAAACCATTAAAATACTACCATTAAAAATATATTAATTTATACTGGGAATTACGTGATATGAATAATATGAATTTCTATTAGATATATTTTCTCTAAAAATATTAGTCATTTTCTTAGACATTTCACATTATTTTAAATAACTAATTCTAAGTACAGCTTAATGAAGACTAAACTGATATTGCTCCAACTTAATTATTTCTTAAAAAGTCTAATAAAGTGATATTTTCATAGTTGTTTTTGAATGCAACTCACTGGTTAAAATATTAATTATATTTATTATTACAGAATACAAAACTTGAATTGTAATCCATTTTAAATATATTAAAATAATCTACGATGAAATACTCACTGTCTCTTGATTCATAGTTTATTTACTTGTTATCTCATGTAAACAAATTTCTTCTTTAAGAATGCTGAATAAAAGTGGTTGAATATTTACATAAATAAAAACTTTTCAAAATTGGAGTTATATAGTTTAAATATTTTTTTAACAATTTCATAGTAAATACTCAGTGTAACGATTTTCTAAAAAATAAATTAAAAAAAAATAATGTTGGCTTACAATTAAATAAATCACCATAAGTAATAAATCAATCAATCTAAAATACACTCAGTTTATATTATTCTATGTTCTTTAGTACCCTAGTTAGCATAATCTAGTCTTGTTTGATATCGTGCAATATAACCATGTAATAATAATTTTCTGCCATGCTTTTTTAAAAGAATTATTGACGAGTGTATTAGTACATCATACATTATACATACATATGCTCATATTAATTTAGAGAATTGGTATTTAAAAATATATTATCTAAAATTAAGACTAATTTCAAATATTATTTATTGAATTAAGCAGCACATATTAAATAATACTGCACTTGGAAATTAAATTTATCTAATATATATACAATAACTTTTTTTAAGAAAAACTCCTCATTGGGAAGTCTCTCCTTGGAGTTCATGTTCCAAGGAATGTGACACTGGCAAGCAAACAAGAATAGTGCAATGTGTTGTTGACTGGATTGATAATGTTCAAAAAATAATACCAAATTTTGAATGTGAAAAAATAGAACCACAACCTTCTTCAGAAATGGAGTGCAATGTACAACTCTGTGTTCAAGGTAGAAACATGTTCAGCCTTCTTTTTTATTATTTTACTTTTTTTTACAGGCTTACACTTTTCGTACTAAATTTATTTTGTTGTTTGAAGCTTTGTTTAATATAATTTTTTCAATAATAATTTAATTTGATAAATAATGAAAACATATTAAGTTAATTATGATTTAATAAATTAATATTTTATTAACAATTCCATTAATACTAATTTCCACCATGTTTTATCCAAATATAGTTCATTAATTTAATCTATTCAAAGATCATTTAACTGCAGTTATACCTACTGGCCAGTGAATTAAAGTTCTAAACTTTTGATTGGTCAGTTACAGAATTAAAGTAAATGAAATTTTTTTTTTAAAAAAAAATATTTTTTTATAACTGATACAAATAATCTATAGTTGACAACATAAAATATACTTTTCTCAAACAATTACAAAGTGCAGCTATATGTCATTGATTTCTTTCTCAATTTACTTTCATGTAAAAGTAAATAACTTTTACTAAAATCTGAATTATTATTTTAAAATAATTATATTTTTACCATATATTTTGTTAAAATAATAATAAATATGCAAAAAATATTTTCAAACATATATTTTCATTTTGAAAATCAAAACAAAGAACTTAGAACTGTCAAAATAGTGGACAAGCATACCCTTGTGTAGCAATCAACACCATTGGAAGGCAGGCCTTATATCATTGCTATAACTTTAAATTTAAATATTATTGATTTATTAGTTTTAAAATAATTATAAAGGGACTGCATCTTACTGTACAGTTTTCTTAATAAAATAACCATAAATTCAGCAAAATAACATAAAAGTTAGTGGTTTGAGAGGGAGTTAAAAATAAAAGCTACACATAAACATTTTAGGTGAATAGGGTAAATGCAAAGCAATTTTACATACTTTTTTTAATTTGTTTTTACTTTTTTTAAACCATTTTTATTACAATATTTAATGAATATGTTGTAATGAAAAAATGAAAATGATTCATACCCCCCCAATTTTTTTTTGTTTTAGAAAAATGTAAGAATTGTTTATATATATATTATAATGATCGAAATGCAAGTGAAGATCGAATCTAACTCTTCGCAAACTACGATATCTACTCTACAAGGCGTCATCTAGGCATTTAAACCTAGAAAAATTTATAGAGTAGGCAGATACGCACTGTTAAGATTCCACTTTATTTAAATATTCAGATCATTAGCCCAAGACACTAGCTCAGTGGAGTAGCAGAGATAATAAAATATAAATTTTATATCTTAAATATAAAAGAATAAAAGCCACTGCCAGAAATTAACACATAAAAATATTTATTTACGCACATATAAAATAACATTTAAATTTTGAGGAATAAATTCAACATTTTAGATTTTCCTATTAATCTTTGGTTTTACATTTAAGTAAATTACAACCATGAGTTTAATATTTTATTTAGATAGTCGAGTATGAATAGACTACATAGATCTTCATTTGAAAAGAAAATATTCTTCCCTGATTTAACCTTAGGCAACAAATCTCGCAATCAAACTGGTGCCAATCCAACCGACACATTTATGTATTCAATGTAGCATGAAAATGCGACAACACAAAATACTATACTGTCAGGAATGTACATCTGATCAGTAAGTAGAATTAGAGAAGACATTGTCTCTCCACCAACATCTGTTGGCGAGTAGAACAATAAACATGAAACTCCATAGGAATGGACTGCAGTCTTTTGCCATCTTACAAACCCATCCATAGGCAAACAGCAGGTGTGTGGTGCATGTATATAATCCTGCCCATAGTGGATCTCATACTACATCTACAATTACACAAATATATCCAATCCATTGAACCAATTCAACTACGAAATGAATAACCTAAGATTACCCTCCCTTAATATAACTTTACAAAACTATATAGCCATTCATGCCCAACTTAAATTTAACATTTAAATACGTTCGCACAGATTATTTTTATAAATTTGTTTTTAAAATGTTGAGTATAGATCGGCTGCACAGATTCCATGGTCAAAAACATCCAAATTAAACACAATCGATCAAAATACAAAATTATCGATAACATCAATTGCAAAAGGGAATACACAAGGCCCCATGGCATTCATTGTAAGATGCCTGCATTAACATCGTTGACCTATATATTCTAATCAAATGTGAAAACTTCAACATAATCAACCACTAACGAATCTATGCAATGTCTATACCCAACCTAAATTTCATCATTTAATATTTAAACAATAAATAATTTCTACAATAAGAAAAAAAAAATGGAAATGATTTTTATCAATCGGAAAACATATAAAATTAAACATTATTAATTTGATTTTAAACTTAAAAAAGTCAGATAGAAGTTCATAAGCTTGAACAAAAGTTCTTAATTATTTTAAATTTAGAGTTCATGTCAATATAGCTTATGGTAGAAGAGTCCAGGTTTCTGCTTTTAATTCCTGCAATGCTTCCATTGGAAGATAATGTTCTGTAGATGGCGATAGCTGGTTCAAGGTATCACAGTCTTTTCATTTTTTTTTATATAGAGAGTGTGGTATGTGCATCCTACCATATCTCTCAAACACAAAATGCTGGAACTGTCCGAAAAAACTATTTCCTTTTTTATATTATCCACACAGATTAAATCAACAAAACGTCACTAATCCATCACTTTCATTAGGGTCTGAGCCAAGGCTTAGTGCTTCCATTGGTCAAGCTAATTTCTCTTTATTTTCTTATCTATCTTTCATCAGATCATTTTTATTATACAAGAGCCCAAGGCTAGCTTGCTTTTCAAACAATTTATAAACAATCATTTCCATTTACAGATTACAAGAATTAATTAATACCTGTTTTATTTTTAAATCTTGTACTTTTTTTTTTTTTATAAAAAAGTACGTTCAAATACTTATCTATTTGTTTTTTTAAAAAAAATATTTTTAAAGTTTGGCATCAGGGCGAATGTATATACGTTTAACAAACATTTTAATTTTAGCGTTTAGTTTTTTACTTTTATTTGCGAACTTTTAAGTTTTTATTTTAAATTAATGTAACGACATATTTATATATTGTTACAATATATATATATTAACAATTAATATAGTGAGATAACAAATAGAAATTTCAATTATATATATAATTAATATGTTTATTTTATATATTTTCATTATATTTCCTTTTCCTAGAAGTCACTGGTTATAATCAACAAGTTGCTCTAAAACATCACTTTTTACCTACCTGTAATGAATTTACAGTCATTTTAAAACTTATGTGATGTGATGTACTGTGGCTTCTCCTTAAATGAAGTCAAGAATATCTCAGCAATTATGCCCAGATAAACCTATTAATCACTTTATTTTCCATTTCCCACTCTAAGTTTTCTCATATTCTGCTCCATCCCATTTCCACAACATAATTTTTGCCAACTCTATAGACTTTATATCTAACTCAACCTTATATTTTCCCAAACCCCGAATAAAAAATAATAATTCACTTTCTGTATAATCTTAAAAAAAAGGACTGTAAGATGCTGCTCTCTCTAGAAGTATTTTACAAGTAAAAAAAATCAATAATATTCAAATTTGAGTTTTAACAATGGAAAAAGGTGGTCTTTCATAGGTGCTGATTGGTTGTTGCTCATGTTGGTCAAAATAGACTGCTCGTCAATAATTTTCACAGCTCCAACTTTTTTGTTTGATTTTGAAAATGAAAATGATAAGTTTTAGAGCATTTTAAACTAATTTTTGACATATTATAAATTATTTAGATAAAATATGCTAAAAATAAAATTATTTAAAAAAAATAGTTAACACTTTAGTAAAAAATATTTACTTTTACACAACACAAAATTGAGAAAGAAATCTATGACATCCACAACACTTTCTTATTTGTTATGAACTTTCTTTTTAGGTTTTCCACTATCGAATATTTTTATAATTATAAATAGAAATTTATTTTTGAAAAAACTTTTGTTCACTTTCATAATCTGACAAATTATTAATATGCTTTTTACAAACAAAACTAAAATGAATATATTATTAAAAGATGAATATATTTTTACTGCTGATTCTGTAATTGACCAATCAAAAGTTTAGACTTTTACCTCACTCGGCCAAACAGAATTTTTGAAATTAATATAGTGAGATAAAAAATAGAAATTTCACTTATATATATAATTAATATCTTTAAATTATATATTTTCATTATATTAAATACTCATATATTATTATTAAATTAATAAATATTTTATTATGCAGGTATTCCACGAAAAGCAAGGGAACTGTAAGCAATATTTCATTTGAAAATATCATTACATTTATTATATTAAAATATTGGATTTTAAACAAATAAAAATAATATTTTTTTTTACTTTTTTACCTTTAATAAGTATAATTTATAGTTCTTTATATTAATATTGAAATTATTTTAATTCTGTTTCTTAATTTCACTACTACTACTACTACTACTACTATTACTACTACTACTACTACTACTACTATACTACTATACTACTACTACTACTACTACTACTATTATTATTATTATTATTATTATTATTATTATTATTATTATTATTATTATTATTATTATTATTATTATTATTAAATAATTAATCAAATTAAATTATTACTAGCAAAATTCCAAGATGGGAAATATCTGAATGGGGTCCATGTTCGGCAGAATGTGATGGAGGAATTCAGGAAAGAGTAGTGCAATGTGTAATAGATTGGAAAGAAGGCATTAAGAAAATAATTCCAGACATTCAATGTCATGCTTTAAATGAACCCATTCCAGAAAAACAACAAGTATGCAATGAACAACTATGTGTACAAGGTAAAATATCTATAAAATTGTTTAATCATTATATTATTCATTCATAGAATTACAATTTAATATGTAGAAAGTTATAGTAGCAGTATATAAATAAATAAACCACTCTTTTGTAGAAATTAATATATATATATATAAGACATATTTTGTGGGTTCATTCATGTTAAAATACTTTAAATATTGGGTTACCGACATTTCAACTTAAATGCATAAGTCATCTACTGGGTGATAAAATGTAGAAAGATGGTTGTGTATTATATATATATATATATATATATATATATATATATATATATATAAAACATATAAATACATATATATATATATATATAAACAAAAAAATAAAGACTTATAAATCCAATAAATAATATAATATTTCAACCAGAGGACTGGTTTTCATCAGAAAAAAAAAAAAATACACAGTAAAATGGCGATAATCAAAAATTACAGATTTGGTAAAAGATTAAAAATTTAACAAAAACCCCCTGATTGGTCACAAAATCTAACACAGAATATCTACCCAATCAATGACAAAATTCAAACAAAAAAAAAAAACTACATTCCCTCCTAATCAAGCTTAAATTCTATTTAAATTAAAATAAATATAAAAATAAAAAATCCAAAATTAAAAATTAAAATATACATATGTGCATACATAGAAAAATTAAACTATGCTCACACACAAAAAATAGCTGTGCTCACATTAATATTCATTAAAAACTAAAATACTTATACATTTTAAAAATTATAGTTAGTGCAAAGTACAATAATTTATAACTAATTATTTATCTATAAACCAATTAAACACAGATATTAAACATCCATGTAACCAATCTTTACATAAAAAAACCTCATATAAGAAAATTTTCACATAAAAAACACACATATAGAAATCATTTAGGAGACCAGGTAACCCAGAGATGTAATAGTTCCAGTGTTCAAATTCAATCCATGCGGTTCTAAGGTCTTGAATTTAAAAATAAAAAAACTCTCCTTTTGTTTCCTCTCCCTTGTAGAAGAAAAACCTTCCTGAAGAATCACTACTTTTAAATCATCAATTGAATGATTCGGTAAGTTAAAATGTTTTGAAACCGGTCTATCTTTATTCTTATGCAAAATGTCAAATCTATGATTAGTCATTCTGACATGTAAACTATTTGCTGACTCACCTATATACTGGTTTAAACATCTACTACACTCTATCAAATATATCAAATTAACACTTTTACATGTAACATAATTAGGAATATACCATTTGAAATTACAATTCTTAGTACTAAAGACCACTTTTGTCACAACAATATGTTTACATGTAAAACATCTTTTATCTTTACATGGAGAACATCCTTTTTCCTGTACAGAACTACTAATAAAATTTGTTTTGACAAGTATATCTCTAAGTGATCTATGTTTTCGATATACAGCCTTAGGTGGATCAGAAAAAATAGATTTTAAATAATCTGTGGACTGTAATATGTTAAAATGTTTTGCCAATATCCAGTTAAATATTACAGTCCACAGATTATTTAAAATCTATTTTTTCTGATCCACCTAAGGCTGTATATCGAAAACATAGATCACTTAGAGATATACTTGTCAAAACAAATTTTATTAGTAGTTCTGTACAGGAAAAAGGATGTTCTCCATGTAAAGATAAAAGATGTTTTACATGTAAACATATTGTTGTGACAAAAGTGGTCTTTAGTACTAAGAATTGTAATTTCAAATGGTATATTCCTAATTATGTTACATGTAAAAGTGTTAATTTGATATATTTGATAGAGTGTAGTAGATGTTTAAACCAGTATATAGGTGAGTCAGCAAATAGTTTACATGTCAGAATGACTAATCATAGATTTGACATTTTGCATAAGAATAAAGATAGACCGGTTTCAAAACATTTTAACTTACCGAATCATTCAATTGATGATTTAAAAGTAGTGATTCTTCAGGAAGGTTTTTCTTCTACAAGGGAGAGGAAACAAAAGGAGAGTTTTTTTATTTTTAAATTCAAGACCTTAGAACCGCATGGATTGAATTTGAACACTGGAACTATTACATCTCTGGGTTACCTGGTCTCCTAAATGATTTCTATATGTGTGTTTTTTATGTGAAAATTTTCTTATATGAGGTTTTTTTATGTAAAGATTGGTTACATGGATGTTTAATATCTGTGTTTAATTGGTTTATAGATAAATAATTAGTTATAAATTATTGTACTTTGCACTAACTATAATTTTTTTAAAATGTATAAGTATTTTAGTTTTTAATGAATATTAATGTGAGCACAGCTATTTTTTGTGTGTGAGCATAGTTTAATTTTTCTATGTATGCACATATGTATATTTTAATTTTTAATTTTGGATTTTTTATTTTTATATTTATTTTAATTTAAATAGAATTTAAGCTTGATTAGGAGGGAATGTAGTTTTTTTTTTTTGTTTGAATTTTGTCATTGATTGGGTAGATATTCTGTGTTAGATTTTGTGACCAATCAGGGGGGTTTTGTTAAATTTTTAATCTTTTACCAAATCTGTAATTTTTGATTATCGCCATTTTACTGTGTATTTTTTTTCTTTCTGATGAAAACCAGTCCTCTGGTTGAAATATTATATTATTTATTGGATTTATAAGTCTTTATTTTTTTGTTTTTATATGTATTTCCTTTGGTTAGTTTGTTATATATTAATATATTGATATATATATATATATATATATATACATATTTCAATATATATATATATATATATATATATATATATATATATATATATATATTGCTTTAGACCTTCGTGAAATGATAAGCAACTACAATTTAATAATATTTCACCATAAAAAAAAAAAAAACAACTTGTTATAAGTAAATTAGAAATTAAAGATTATGATTGATAATCTTGGTAAGAATATTGATACAAGTGGAAACATGATGTATAAAATAAATCATAAGTATACTTGGATAGACAGCTTAAGAATGTTGGTCAGATTATTAATACAAATAAATACATCATGGATAAAATAAATCCTATAAGTAAACAGTGGTAGACAGGTTTTGTTAAAAATAATTTAATGCTAAAATAAATGTTTTTTGTGTTAAAAGATGTTTTTAATAAATATGTTTTAATAGTGACTACTATATGAGTAAGATTTGTACACTTAAAAGCAAGGCAATACAAACTATTTGACTATTCTGCAACAGAATGATAAATAAAAGATGGAAGTAGGAAAAAAGCAAATTAAAAAATATATATTGGAAGTATTAATAGGTTAAAATCAAATTGAAATAGATATCAATTTCTTACTCATGTGAGTTGAATTTTTAAACTTGATCCCAGAAAATTGTAGAAGACAAAGAAATTAGTGATGAAAGTGGGTAATGATATAGAGAAAAATAGCTATGAATCAGGAAATCTAGATTAAACATAAAAATTGCTGAATTGTATTAACAGTAGTTGAAATTATCATAAATAAGATATGTATGTGAATTTTAAATTTTTTTCATGCCGTAAATGTTAATAAACTGTTCATTGTAATAATGATTTAGAATTTGAACTTAGATTGGGTAAATGTAAAAATATTATTTTTTATTCACTATACATAAAAAAGCAATATTAGTTGATATGGTTAAATGGTAAATAAGATATTTTCTCTTCTTTTTTTTTTGCTTTGTAGAAAAAAAAAAGTTGTCATTGGTCTTTAAGGAGATATTTGTATTTTTTTACTATCTATCTATCTATCTATCTATCTATCTATCTATCTATCTATCTATCTATCTATCTATCTATCTATCTATCTATCTATCTATCTATCTATCTATCTATCTATCTATCTATCTATCTATCTATCTATCTATCTATCTATCTATCTATCTATCTATCTATCTATCTATCTATCTATCTATCTATCTATCTATCTATCTATCTATCTATCTATCTATCTATCTATCTATCTATCTATCTATCTATCTATCTATCTATCTATCTATCTATCTATCTATCTATCTAACTAACTATCTATCTATCTATCTATCTATCTATCTATCTATCTATCTATCTATCTATCTATCTATCTATCTATCTATCTATCTATCTATCTATCTATCTATCTATCTATCTATCTATCTATCTATCTATCTATCTATCTATCTATCTATCTATCTATCTATCTATCTATCTATCTATCTATCTATCTATCTATCTATCTATCTATCTATCTATCTATCTATCTATCTATCTATCTATCTATCTATCTATCTATCTATCTATCTATCTATCTATCTATCTATCTATCTATCTATCTATCTATCTATCTATCTATCTATCTATCTATCTATCTATCTATCTATCTATCTATCTATCTATCTATCTATCTATATATTTTTTTTTCTGAATTGAATAGGAATCATAATCATTTTAATAGACAACTATATTTTAAATCAAAAAAATATTTTCATCTAATCGACTTTTGTTCAAAATTGAATCTGGTCAATATGTTAAATTAATTCCAAAATGTCACATGATTTACATATCATCTTAGCACATACTCTATTGACCAATCCCAAACCTAAAAAAAATATTTTCATACTTTCCATTTTTTATGTAATGACCATTTTTTTTCCAACTTTATTGAACCTTGTACTAAATTCATACATTTCTCTTTATTTTCTTGTATATACATTGTCTCATGCACTTTCCTTTTTTTATAATTCCTACAATATATGATCATCTCAATACTTTCTTCACATCGCATAACATGCCGTGTTTCTAAAAAGTGGCAAAATGATCCACAATTAATATCTCTCCTATTTATTACTCTGTCATGCTCCTCATCTTTATTTATCTTACTTATCACTGACTCACCTATCCTACCATTTCTGATTTTTCCATTACTCACTAATTTTTTTAATGATTTACTATTTTTCCATCGTATATCTATATTCTCATTCATTTTTTTTTCTTACAGAATTTTATATACCTCCTTTGAATATGGAATAGAAATCCATTTCTTATTCTTTCTTTCATTTTTATTACTAACTTTTCTTATATCCTCTTCTATTCTTCAATATATTTCTTATAACCCTACCATTATATGCATATTCACTGTATTCTTTCTGAATCTGCAACTTTTGCTCCTTTGCCTTCTTTTCATTCAATGTAAGTCTATTATGTTTCTCTTTTAACAATTTCAGTAACCTTATTTTCTGCCACCAAGGTTAATAAGATCTCAGAGGTATCATTCCTCTTATATTTTTATTCTTTATGCAATGCTTTATCTTAATTTCTCCATTCTTATCCTTTTTCACTAATAAATCATAATATTTTACTTCTTCATTTTCTATTGTAAATTTAATATTAAACACATTTCTATTAATTCATTAAATGCTTTCATTATGCTTCTTCTATTTTCTACTACTGTAACATGATCTACATATCTATTGTATTTTATAATTTTCCCATTCTCAATATACTTATTAATTATATCATGCTCAATTGAATCTACCATACTTGATGCCATAATTCCACTTATTGAACATTCCATTATCCATCCTTTCTCTATATTCCAATATTTATTATTATATTTTACATACAATGTTTTACTAATTAATATTAATACTTTTTCTATTGTTTTTATTTATACCTTTGAAATTTTCCTGTCATATTTTATCTTTCTTACTACGAATTCAATAATTTCCTTTCTAGACTCATTTTGATACATTTTTTATATCAAATGATGTACATTACTATTCCTCTGTATTTTAACTGCTTTTAATGCTCCTACTACTTCCTCATAATTTTTTATACAATACTTTTCATATCCCATATTATCTGCAAGTTTTTTTATACATTGCATCACATATTTTTTTAATTTATATATCCATTGTAATCCATCATTAATCTTACATGCATATTCTTTTTGTGCATATATATTTTTGTAAACACTATAGGATGCTCATATTCTGTTCTATATAACAGCTTATATTCATTATCATTAATCAATTTAGTCTTTCTCATTTTTGTAATATTTTTATATATTTACATTTAATTAAGGATTCTTTTCTATTTCCGCAAAATCTTGTTTCACCAAGTCCTTTCTAATTTTATCTCCACAATCTTATATATATATACATATATATATATATATATATATATATATATATTGTAATGGAAACGTATATGTAGCAGCCCCAGGATTGGACTAGCCAAATGTAATGGAACCTATAATTCAGAGCCTCACTTGGATGCTCCAAATGTAATGGAACTTAAGGTAGCCCATGTTTGGGTAAGCCAAATGTAATGGATCGTACTTGCTACATTCCATTTAAATTGAAGAAAGACAAAATTATCCCGGTTATATAAATAATGTAATGGAAACTATATGGTAGCTCATAATTAAGCAAGTTAAATATAATGGAATGTATATGAGTTATTCCATTTATATTAAAGAATGAAGAAAAATAAACTTGTTCCAATTATATTTTAATAAATTGTTTAAATTGCCCTCCCAGCTAGCTTTATATAAAACAAATCTAAAATCATACTAATCAATGAGATCTTTAAATAATTACAAAGGCATTATTTATAAAAATAAATAGCACATCTTTATTTTATGTTATCGTTTGACTTTAAATAATATTAATGTTTCAATATTAATATAAACAATGAATATATAAAGACATATTTCTGCCTAATAGTTATAATATAAAGATAATAATTAATATATAGTACCTCAACTTATAAATTATATTTTCAGATTTTAAAATTATTTAAATATTTATCTTAAACATCATCTGTTATACGTTTAATGTTATAATAGAATAAGACGCTTAAATTGATCATTCACAAACGTTACATTTTACAATGAAAAATAAAATAAACAAAAAAAAAAAATATATCAATCTCAAAAATGTATATCCACACATCACACATATATATATAAAATTATTAAATACCTTTTTAAAAGTTCACTTAGTTAATTGTCCTTTTAAGAATTAATTTAGTCCATGAGTTTTTTCATCTGTATATTTTATTATTTTTATTTTTAGAATGCATTCTATTAAAAGAACGACGAAACGATTTCATTAAAGAAGATTATTAATTCTTGAATATATGCATATTTTATTAAAATGTTAAATCCAGTACCTCAATTACAATTACTTCCGGATTAGAATTAAATTGACGATAATACATTTAAGATAGCTATGCCAGCTTTTAATTCCAGACGCGATGAAATTTATACGTTGAAATTTTTAGTTGTTCCATTGAAAAATTGCTTTAGAATATATGAAAGCGATGATGATGATGCAGCCCTAGCTGCGATATATCCTTATTACCCCGTCATAATTTATATGTTTATTACAAAATATATACGTTACTTCAGTATTTTAAAAATGGTAAACTTTAAAGAAATAAAATGTAATAAAATTCTATCCTTCAGTTGTTTGTTCTATATCCCATTTTTAATAAGCAATAATCCTAATAATGGCTTCCTTATTATTGTCGCGTGGTTTCATGCCAGCAGATGCTATTTTAAAACTCATGTTATATATATATGTTCTCTTTTACAACAATTAACATCAAAATAAAAATAAAATATCAAGTATACATATAAAAAGTATCAAATCGAAAATTTAACATCTTTTAAAATATACATAAATAATTATTTATTACATTTAGTAATCATTGCAAATAAAATACTTTTTTTTTTTAATCAACAATTTATATGTCCTTATTTATTTCAATAATTAAATATTTATAATGATGTACTATCAATATATATAAATAAAATAATAACTTCAAATAATAACTATATTTAATAAACATAAAAGAAAAATTTAAATATTTCATATGTAAACTTCAACTTAAAGAGATTTTTTTTTTTAATAACAAATAACAAATTTTTAAAATATAAATATCGACCTATTGATATTTACAATTCCCTCAAATCCACCGAAAAAAAAAAAATGTCTTTGCAAATAACTAATTAATTATGAAATATCGAAAAACTTCTCAAATTTGTAATCTTTCTAAGGACTAACATGGTTTAAAGAATATTATTTTTCTTATTAATAACCACATTCATTTATTTATATCTATCTCTCAGATCATCTAGATATTTGTCCAAATTTTTTTAAAAAAAATATATAATAATCAAAAGTGCCTTTTCAATTCTTCCTGTAAAGAATTTCCAGTATGTTAAACTTTGTGAAAAAGTTTGCCCTAATTTACAAGATTTTCATATAGCATTTTGGTATAACTCAATTGCTTTTGAATAATTTTGAGATAAGTATCTAAAGATTTTGCTATGAACTCCTTAGATTCTACATCTATATCCTTTACATAAATAGTAACTTGATCATAAGCACTAACATAACTCTTAACTTTATCAATAATAGTTGCTATTTTATCAGATAATCTTACTTTTCCTTTGACTATCTTGATAAACATCATCGACTTGAGTAAGTCTTTATTTTACTTATTCTAGGTTCAATTAAAAACAATTCTCTGGATAATTTTGAATGGTATTCATTCAAATTTTCTAAATAATCCTTTAAAAATCGCAAATCAGTGTGATATAATTTCAACATTAAAGAACTCTTGAAAATCATTTTGTTTTACAACAATAACATTATTATATTAATTATTTTCAGTTTAACTTTAGGTTTACTTAAATTTCTTTCCTTAGTTATATTTTCTTGAAGAAAATCTTTATTATTTATCTTTCTATCTATAACTTTAAGTTTAACTTTAGCTTTTCCAATATCTTTCATAAAATCTATACTTCTTTTAAGATAATTTATTTTAAACTTATCTCTACTCATTTCTTTGAATTTTACTTTAATTTTCTTCATATTTTTACTGGTATAAATTATCTCAAGAAAATCTATTTTAATTTTCTCTTTACTTCTGAATTTAAGTTTTATTTTGACTTTGCCTAAATCTCCATTTGGATCAATTTCTACTTCCATAAAATTTACATTACATATTATATTGTTAATTCTTGTAAAGAATATTTCTTTGTAAATATTAATTTTTGTATAAACGTTTCCACAATTAATGGTACATTTTTGAACTAGATTTTGCATTTTATCTTTAAATTTATTACTGGTATTATCCGTAATCTTTAGTAATTCATTGTCTAATAACTTTAGATATTTTTCACCTAAAGAATTTAATTTTATTTCTACAGATTCATCAATTCTTTTATCCTTACTATAGTATTCATCAAAAATTTTAGGTTTCTTTATAGTCTTTCTTTCAACTACTTCTTCAAACAACTTACTCTCTCTTACATTATCATTATAAATTAATTCAAAAGACTCTTGAGGTTCTTTTAAAATTTTACCATATAATTCATTATCTTTATCAACCATTTTAACATCCTCTTCATTTTCTTTTATATTTTTACTAATCACTTCAATGGGTTCTTTGTATTCTTCAAAATTTTCATCAACTAATTCAAGATTTTTACTACAGATTTTGTCAGACACATTTAATTCTTTCAGTTCTTCATCAACTTTTGTGTCTATACTCGTAACACTATCATCTACCAGAGTTTTTGATGCAACTTTTAATTCTTTAGAAAGATCATCAGCATTGGTTTTCAACCCAGCTTTAAATTCATCAGAGTTGCTTGTTAATGCGTTCATCAGTTTCTCATGATTGGTTTTTATCTCAGCTCTAAGATCTTTTAATTCATTAGAGTAGGTTTTCATCATAGCCTCTAAGTTCATCATATTTGGTATTTAATCTAGATTCAAATTTTTCCAAAAAATCTTTTAAGTCAAAATCACCATTAACTGGCATTTTATTACTATTGTTATCCATTATTATTAATAATACAATATTATATACTCATAAAATAAAATCTAAGATATATATATATATATATATATATATTTATTTCTATATAGTAACTATCACAGATCAAGGGCTCACCATCTCCAATCATTATTCCAACAAGCAATTTTTTAACTAAAAATACAAGCCTTTTTAATCTTATAATATATAATAGCTATCTGACAATCTAAATTTTACTTATTTGAACTCATGAACTTCTTGGCTTAAAAAAAAAATAATCTTATCTATCACCATAACATCAACAAATTTCTCTAAAATATATATATATGCAGAGAGTAACAACTGATATCACTAAATAACATTTATTTATATTTAATGATAATAAATATTCTACACTTATACTATATTAAAATGTGGATACTTCATATCAAATTCAATATAACCTTGAAATATTTAAACTACAACTAAATGTTCACATGCCTTAAAATAACTAATTTGATAATATAGTGAGACAACTTTCTCATTCAAAATAATGGTAGTTAAATATAAAATACTTAAATCGATACCTATAAATTTTCTGGACTTTAATACTTAATACCATTTTATACACATAAAAAAAAAATATCCACTTCACTTATTATTAACTTTTGTGCTCGAAATATTTTACTAAAATTGTACTAATGCAGTTTACTACTAACAAATATTCACTAATTGAATTTCATGTTTAAAAGTCACTTA
Source organism: Epiperipatus broadwayi (assembly GCA_028023455.1). Lineage (NCBI taxonomy): Eukaryota > Metazoa > Onychophora > Udeonychophora > Euonychophora > Peripatidae > Epiperipatus > Epiperipatus broadwayi. Next base: position 1,649,918 of record JAQFVV010000178.1, on the reverse strand, counting down.
CAAAAAAAAATAAAATATTAATATACTTGTTTTCAAACCCTAATTGATAATCAATGTAATAGATTATTTGTTACAAACAATAATCAATTAATCAAACTCTTAAGTTTGGTGTTATATATTTAAGTTATATACTTATCTATTCCTCCAAAGATCCGACAGATATTGACAACCAAAAGATTGATTAGCACTTCACAACTTTGATGTAGATAAAAGAATTCAATCATTACTCCCAAAGCATACAATGTTTCATGAACACTTAGATGACTATCACATTTCATTCTATCCTATCTACTACAACCCATAATAATTTTTCTTAGAACACCATTACACTACCCTGCTTATATTTAAGTCTTAGGGGCTATTATTTATAAATATTTCCTTGCTCATCTTTGGGAGACTTAGAGGCAAATATTATACTTATATTAAAATAATTATATCTTACTCTCTCTGGAGTTTTAAAGATAAAATCATGGCAGGACTACTGTTAACTGCTTCATGATAAATAATAATAAACATCAAGATTTGGGTTGGAGCAATGAATGAGACTAATCAATCACAAGTGACATGAATGCATCACATCCTCAAGACAATGACAAAACTCCCCACTCAACATCAATACCTGCAACAGAACCAACCAAACTCCAACAATCAAATATCCCATCCAACCTTCAAAATTATAGATTTTCTACAACTCAAACTTTCCAAATATGTACAAAATTATTATACTATAATTCAACACCATCAATATACTTTTTAAATTGAAATTAAACTGCTTCATGACTATATTTATCTTTCATCACTAAAAAAAAAATACAATAATATTAACCATCACCATCTAAACATAAGGCTAAAATATTTCCATTTATATAAAAAAAAATTAAACACACAAAAATGCTTCTCTTTCTTTAAACCATACATCTCATATTAATATATATACTAGACATCTTAATCTCAAGTATGTGGGGTATTTCAAGCCCTAATTAGCTTATTTCTAGCCCTAGTTGTTGCGCCAAATGTAATGGAAACGTATATGTAGCAGCCCCACGATTGGACTAGCCAAATGTAATGGAACCTATAATTCAGAGCCTCACTTGGATGCTCCAAATGTAATGGAACTTAAGGTAGCCCATGTTTGGGTAAGCCAAATGTAATGGATCGTACTTGCTACATTCCATTTAAATTGAAGAAAGACAAAATTATCCCGGTTATATAAATAATGTAATGGAAACTATATGGTAGCTCATAATTAAGCAAGTTAAATATAATGGAATGTATATGAGTTATTCCATTTATATTAAAGAATGAAGAAAAATAAACTTGTTCCAATTATATTTTAATAAATTGTTTAAATTGCCCTCCCAGCTAGCTTTATATAAAACAAATCTAAAATCATACTAATCAATGAGATCTTTAAATAATTACAAAGGCATTATTTATAAAAATAAATAGCACATCTTTATTTTATGTTATCGTTTGACTTTAAATAATATTAATGTTTCAATATTAATATAAACAATGAATATATAAAGACATATTTCTGCCTAATAGTTATAATATAAAGATAATAATTAATATATAGTACCTCAACTTATAAATTATATTTTCAGATTTTAAAATTATTTAAATATTTATCTTAAACATCATCTGTTATACGTTTAATGTTATAATAGAATAAGACGCTTAAATTGATCATTCACAAACGTTACATTTTACAATGAAAAATAAAATAAACAAAAAAAAAAAAATATATCAATCTCAAAAATGTATATCCACACATCACACATATATATATATAAAATTATTAAATACCTTTTTAAAAGTTCACTTAGTTAATTGTCCTTTTAAGAATTAATTTAGTCCATGAGTTTTTTCATCTGTATATTTTATTATTTTTATTTTTAGAATGCATTCTATTAAAAGAACGACGAAACGATTTCATTAAAGAAGATTATTAATTCTTGAATATATGCATATTTTATTAAAATGTTAAATCCAGTACCTCAATTACAATTACTTCCGGATTAGAATTAAATTGACGATAATACATTTAAGATAGCTATGCCAGCTTTTAATTCCAGACGCGATGAAATTTATACGTTGAAATTTTTAGTTGTTCCATTGAAAAATTGCTTTAGAATATATGAAAGCGATGATGATGATGCAGCCCTAGCTGCGATATATCCTTATTACCCCGTCATAATTTATATGTTTATTACAAAATATATATACGTTACTTCAGTATTTTAAAAAATGGTAAACTTTAAAGAAATAAAATGTAATAAAATTCTATCCTTCAGTTGTTTGTTCTATATCCCATTTTTAATAAGCAATAATCCTAATAATGGCTTCCTTATTATTGTCGCGTGGTTTCATGCCAGCAGATGCTATTTTAAAACTCATGTTATATATATATGTTCTCTTTTACAACAATTAACATCAAAATAAAAATAAAATATCAAGTATACATATAAAAAGTATCAAATCGAAAATTTAACATCTTTTAAAATATACATAAATAATTATTTATTACATTTAGTAATCATTGCAAATAAAATACTTTTTTTTTTTTTAATCAACAATTTATATGTCCTTATTTATTTCAATAATTAAATATTTATAATGATGTACTATCAATATATATAAATAAAATAATAACTTCAAATAATAACTATATTTAATAAACATAAAAGAAAAATTTAAATATTTCATATGTAAACTTCAACTTAAAGAGATTTTTTTTTTTAATAACAAATAACAAATTTTTAAAATATAAATATCGACCTATTGATATTTACAATATATATATATATACGCTTTCTCCAACAACCTCATGTGCTTATTTGAAAATTTATTTCTTGATATATTTACATATTTATTATTATTACCTCCATTTCTATGATTTCGTTTTTATTCTCTGCATTTTTATTATTTCTCTTTCTGTACATCTCTTTATCCTTATACATTTTCAATTTCTACTTCTTATCACACTTTATTTTAAGCCTATTGTTTATGAATTCATTATGCTCTTCTAATCATTTATTCATTTAATAAAACATGTCCATGATAATTTATTTTTATTTTTGCTTTGTGTCTTTTATAAATTGTTATTAATTTATTTATTTCACATTACTTTTCTTTAATAAACGATTCCAAAAGTATTGGGAAACAAATAATTTAATAACAATTTATAAAATAAATAAAGCAAGAATAAAAATAAAAGTATTCTGGGACATGCATTATTATATGAATAAATGATTAGAAGAGAATAACGAATTCATAAAGAATCAGCTTAAAATAAAGTACGATAAAAAGTGGAAATGGAGAAAGTATAAGGATAAAGACATGTGTTGAGAGATAAATACTAAAAATGAATAGAATAAACATGAATATCATAGAAATGAAGGTAATAATAAATTGTTAAACATATCAAGAAGTAAATTTTCAAATAACCAGGTGAGGATGCTGGAAAAAAGACCAATATACATATATAGATTTGAAATACAGGTATTCTTCATATACCTGGAGCTTAATTGTAAATATAGGAGATTTGACACATACTTTCAAGCACCCTTCAACTATCCACACTATCTCATATTACTGATACCCACGACCACACACATGTAAAAAAGATAAATAATCACCAATATAGGTATTTCGTGCTGAATCAGCACTCATCAGTTGGTTCAGATTATAATCTTCCTATATATATATATATATATATATATATATATATATATATATATATATATATATATAATCATTCAGGATTTATATAAATTAAAAGTTAATCTATATAATAAATAATGGTTTTACATGATAGATAAATAAATAAACACACACACACACACACACACATATATATATATATATATATATATATATATATATATATATATAAAATCACAGACAATAAATAGATAACAAATAGAGTAGTACATAAGTGAGAGATAGATGAATACAAATATAAATAAAAATAATTTTGTTTGAAACACTTCATCATGAAAGTATTAATTAATACTTTAACACCATTGACATGCCGTCTTTAAAAAGAATTATATATACTTGAGTAAAACAATTATCTACTTCACAGTCGATTTTTGTTGCGATAGATATTACATCCATTAAGATATTCATGTAAATGTAAATAAGATAGAATATCCGTTGTGAAATCATTAATGTAAAGAAAGTATAAATAAAATAATAAATTATAATGTTAATTCTATATAATATATAACTACTGTTATAATTCCATATTTTTATTATCTTATTAGACACACACTCGCGTGCATATATATATATTGCTTATAATAATTGACTGTAATAATATATAATTTTATATTGACATTTTATCATAGTTTAAACATGATTATAATTAACCATCTTTTTCTTTTTCTTCCCCAGCCTTCACTAATTTTCAATGTTTCATGATATAGTTGTTAATATTTCTAACTGCTACTCAAACAACCTGGATTTAAATCAATCTGAAACTGTTTTGGTCTGATTATTCCAAAAAAAGAATGTTTTTTTACTTATATTACATAACATTCAAGTATCTATTCAATATTAATTATTGTCATTGTAAATTCATCTCTTTGTTTATTATATAGGAAATAGAGCAATGATTAAAACAACAACAGAACTCTTACATCAAACTACAGACTAGATTGCTAAATATTGTCTCGTTAATCATAATGTATTTGGTGAAAAATCTTTAGATATATTTACATTTTACAGTATTCATTTAAGGTTGTTATATATATATATATATATATATATATATGAATAGGTCTTTAAATATAGGATAGTCATCTATTTAAAAAAAAGCAATTTTGTTTTTGCATTGTTAGAATTCGAATCTGGATAATGTTCTAGCAGTACATCCTAATATTTTAAATATATTTATTTATTTATGTTACTAGGTATTCCAAGAAAAAAGAATCAGTTGTAAGTATTTTCATTTTTAGTTTTCTGTTCTAACTTTAATTATAATTGTATATCAGAGAATAACTATTTTATACAGTAACTTTAATTACAGCATATCATTAATAATAAAATATATATTTAGAAAAAAAATCATAAAACTAATTGTTTAGAAAATTTATATAAAACATGTCAAATTATTAGTAAAACGATCAAACAGTTACATTAATGTATCTTCACTAAAAAAACATAATATTTGTGCGTTTACACGTTATAAAAACAACAAACAACGTCTGTTCTAAATGTATAAAATTAAGAGATATATTTAGACATTTAAAAAACTTTGTACCCAATATATTTATATCGTTGTCTTTAAATGATTTATAGGTTTAATTATTAACATATCAAAAGTGCATAATGGTAAATCGATAACTACCAGCCAAAGTTTGTCTGCAACCTTGCTACATAGATTATCACATAAACTTGTGAACAAACAAAAAAATATTTCCTCGTTCTTTAGAAATAAAAAAAATAATTTAGAAAACTAATATAGTTTGAGTGTTAATCTCTGAATTGTTATTAGTTTAATCTTATATATGAAATCTGTATTTTCTCTGTTGTCTGATTGGTGAATGTATGAATGTTTGTCTGATGTGACATGCCAAATTCACAATCACTATAAGATGTGATATGTTGGACTATATTATACCATCATTACAAACCTTCAGATAAATACTAAGTCACAACCACTATATTTATGCAAAAGGAAGTAAAGAAAACATGCTGAGAAAAAAAAATCAGTAGGAGTGCTTTTAATTTCAAAAATATAGTATATATTTCATAGTAAAGATTCCCAGCCATCTGCAGAAACAGCCACAAATACCGATTTATAATTTGGCATTAAAGCACTCTGTCCTTTCATGGTCTGTCAATTTCTTAAAATGTAGTTTAGATAAAAGCAATGTTTAATAAATATAACACATCTACATTATATCTTAAAAAAATGTTAAAGCAACCAATTTAAAAAAACAATATTGTATTTAATAAAAAATATTACAAAACAACTGGCATTTTTGTATTCTGGCATTAGTAAAGGATAACTATTAATAAAGTTAAAAACAAAACTATTATGATTAACCACTATGCTATCAAAAAATCAGAAAAAAGTTTTTATTCAATGGTGTTCTAATATATATATATATATATATATATAAATATAACCGATATATTTAAAAATGTAAATTTTAATTTAGCTTTATTAAAATTTTGAAATTTATTTTAATAATATTAAAATGTTTCATGTCATTTACATTAAATCTTTAATAAAAATGTTAAATCAAACAATTATTACAAAAACAGCAGACTGAAAGCCCATTTTTGTATTCTACTGTAACAATGATTTTTCAGATTGTGTACAATTTTCAAATTTAAAATCTTTTGCTTAATTTACATTAAATGTTTTTAAAGCAACCAATTAAAAAACATATGACTTTACAATGCTGGGTGCCTCTGATATATGTAATAATTCTATTAATAAATTAGGCTAATTAAAAGGGACTGGTAATTAAACTGTAAAGATATAGATCACAGTTATTAAGTTTCTTGCACAATTCAATTTTAAAATTTTCACATTAAATTTATGGCACAAATGTTTATTAAATTGGATGTGCAGACTTTTTAAGTAATGAATATTTAAATTTTTCTACTTGTTAATTTAAATATTGTTAGGTATCTGATTCATGACATTTTAAGAATGCACATTAACCTATGATTCATTGAACATTTTTTCTTATCATTTCCTTTCATAAAATTATTTTGACCTTTTCAGTTTTAAAACAATACCCATATTTATGTCATGTTCCAGACACAATGTAAAGTTTGTTTTAAGCCTATGGTAGACATGTTTATGTTGGAAACCTATTTATTTTCTTGGCAAAAAAGTTAAGCTATTATGAATTATATCTTCTAAATTTAATTCAATGATTTTCTTTGTAAATATTATATTTTATAATTTGATTTATCAATTAAACATTTATGTACATATGATTTACACTTATGAACACTAACACACACATATATATATATATTAGAATATCATATTTTTAACCTTTTAACTGAGAGTTACGGAGACGCCAAGTCTTTTGAAAAATTTTTGTCTTTATGTGACGCGATGTGATGCGTTTAATGTTTGCATGCGCCATCTCTTGGTCAATTTTGGTCGCAATTTCTTCCTTTTAGACTTATTTGATAGGAAATTCATGCTTTCAATTTTAGTTCTAAAAACATCCGCATATAGCGTTATACTTTTTCAAAAAAATCAATAATTTTGACAGCCTACTTGTTACACCCCTCTGTCTTTGTTCTCTGATTGGATACTACCAAATCTTCTAGGCGTGTTTCTAAATGACAGATTGACAAACGAGCAACACTAACAAAGACAATTCACATTATACACATTCGTAATGATTTTGTTGTAATAATTACATTTATTGCAATTTTTTATGTTCACAAATAATAAAATATTGTTCTCTATCAAAATATAAAGTTTGACTCGGAAAATTTTAAATATTAGAAGAAAAATACATTTGGAGAAATATCCGTAACAAAAAATAATTATTGCTACATAACGTAATCAGGAAATTCCTAAGGCGTGTTTCTAAATGAAGATTCAGACACGACAACGAAGCTGTGTACGTTCGTAATTGAAGTAAATAATAACATCTATCGTAATTTTTTACATTCATAAATAAGATTTGATGTTACTTTATGGAAATATAAAGTTTGATTTGGAAAATTTTAAATTTTACAAGAGAAATAAGCAAACTGGAAATAAAAAGAGAATTACTCGACCGCTGTTGATCTGAATAACGGCACAATCATTGGTTGAGTTATAATTCTTTTGTTTTACTGCTACCTATTTTTTACACACTTTTCTTATATTTTTCGACAGTTATTAACATTATTTTTATTTTTTCGTTACATTTAACCAATTTGAATCTAAAATTATTCAATTTTTAGAAGCTGAATTAAAAAAATTCTGTGTATTTTAGATTAATATTTTAACAAAAGAACTGATTGCAAATGACACAGACCAATCACATTGTTCTCAGATTTAAGTAGAGGGCCAATAGCTAAAATCATCAGTGAAAGGGTTAATGAATGTTTATATGAAAATATTTATTGTGTGGATTTATCGATTTATAATTACTTAATTAAAAAGCTTTTGACAGTAGATATCCAAGATGCAATAGTCAGTCACTTTTACTTTCATTCTAATTATGTAAATGTAAATGGATAGCTTTCCAAATTAAATATTTATATATTGAAATAGTATTTTTCATTAGAGTATATTTCCTTGTTGTGTAGATTAACAAAATGTATAAAAACTACTTTTTTTTTAAATTTAGAAGTATGATGTCATTGATATTTTAATATATAAAGTTATTATTATCAATTAAAGGCATTATGTATTCTTTTAATGAATAAAATGATTTTATTAAATGATGAATTAAAATGAAATTAATTTGTTTAATTTAAAATATTAATTTTAAAGAATTGATAATTATTTAAATATACTTTTAAATAGTCTGAGGAATTATTTATTCTTCTATTGTCAATTAGCCAAGAATGATTTCTTATTAAGAAAACTGTTTTGATTGTGGGAACAGCTGTTGAATTAAAAAGAAAACATTGGATTTTAAGCTCTCAAAATGACCTTGTAAATAAATAGTTTGTATCTCAAGAATTTGGGAACCAAGTCTTAAATGGATGATGTACTTTTTCATATTTTCATCTATGATAAATAGGACTGCTTTATAATCATTAATTCCTGAAAAATCATGATTTTTCTACATCTTTATTTAGGTCTAATAAGTATTTCAAATAGCACTATAATTGTAAGAGATCATCTGCTATATCTTAAATTTGAAGAATGTTAACATTTTTTTTTACTGGTGAGTTAAAATAATAAAGCAGTTTATAAACATTTATTACATATTATTTTAATTTATAATAAATTGTTTTTCACATAAACATCATGCTGATATTAATTATTTATAAATTATCAATTTTTAAATATTGTCTTAATCATTGCTGTATTTATCAAAGCTATATGCAAGTAAGATTTTCAAACCATTTTGACAGATTATGAAAATATACAATTTGTTTTATTTAATAATATTTATAATATTAAACAATGATTGTTTGAATAGTAATAATTATTTATTTTATTTACAATGGAATTTGACTAATATTGTATGTACTGACAACTGAGATATTATTTATTTGTGTAGTTTGATAATGTAAGTTAGTTCCAGTTATAAATTGCCTATGGCTTAATTTTATAATGACTTCATTTTTGTAAGGAAGCATGGGCCGTATTTATATCTTTATAAACAATATGACAACAATGATGAATTAATATTTAAATGTTTTATATATGAAGTTTTAAGAATAGTTGTTGTTTCTATTCTGTTACCCAAAATATTATAAGAGAGAGTTAAGCTTATATTTATAATACAATTTCACTGATTGCTTAGTTTTACAACCCTCAATTTACAAGTTACTGCATGTATTAAGTATTGAGATCAAGGATGGCTTGATTTGTTTTGGATATGTCTCATATTGTTTATCATGCATGCATTTGTTGATTATGATGTATTAATTTATATATTCATATCTAGTACAATAACATTATTTTATTTTTTTAAATAAATTATTAAACTTATCTTTTTTACTTCAAGGTTTATTATTAATTGGAAGAGTTTCATACTATAATTTATAGTTTCCCAACATTTCAAATGCTCAAGTGAAATTTTTAATGATATATATATATATATATATATATATATATATATATATATATATATATATATATATATATATATATATATATATATATATATATATATATATATATATATAAGAATATGTTTAATGTTTCATTCTGTGTTGCAAATAATGTTAATAAATTAGTGAATAATTTTGAAAATGTGCTACCTGTCAAGTAAAACAGTAATGTCGTGTATCAAATTTTTGGGGGTTGTATGTTATCATATATAGGTGAATTAAGTTGCAGTATTGAAAAAAAAATTAAAGGAACATGAATTATTATATAATCATGTGAACAATCAAAATAATAGTGATTTAATGACTGCTTCAGTTTTCTTGGATCATGAAAAGACATGTAAATATAAATTTAATGTTGATATTCAAAATGTGAAGATTTTTCTTGAAGAGAGAAACCATAATAAAATAAAAAATAAGGAGGCAATTTTAATAAATAGGAATAAATGAATTTAATTAATAGTCAAGCTACTAACATTAAAATTTGGGATTCATGGGATTTAAATTGATGATGTTTGCTTCTGTTTTGTTATTTGAATTTAACAGCAGTTGATATGGGTTAAGGAATTAACTGAAAGGAAGATATTATATTTTTAGCCAATACCACTCACTTGATGGCATTATGTACAGTTTAAAACACATAAATATACAAATCTGGCCTTTTTTCAGATGTTACTTAGTTTTCATAATTAATGTATTTAAATGAAATAAACCATATTTATACAAATTAAATTTTCTATTATCTCAACAAAATAAATTAAAAATTTAATATTTCAACAAAATAAATAACAATATCTTCTTTTAATATTTATATAAATTAAATATCTATAAAAAACAACTTTTTAAAAAAAAATAGGATAAACTTATACATACTAACACAAAATAAAAATTAGATTTTTTTTCAACAAAATAAATAAGATTTTTAACATTTTCTAAAAATAAATAATAATAAAAAAACCCTTCAAACCAAACATTAAATAACAATCAAATACAGCTCATAATAGCTAATTTTCAATCAATTCGGTAAACAAAAATGGGATTTTGTTGCGAATTAAAGACTAAAAAAAAAAAATTTGTAACATTTCAACAAAATGGAAGAAAAAATACAAACCCTTTATAACTTGTTTTCTGGCATAGTTATTTCTTTTAAAATACAAATGAAAAGATTTTCTCACTTGTGGACACATCTCCAAATAAATTCAGCCAAGTAGTCATTGACTACTTTCTGAAGGATTACTTAATGATAACATTGTCGCATCTTTTGAAGGTCAATATTATAAAATGTCTAAAGATTGGCCCATGGGTCTGCCTGTAGTTGCACAAATTTGCAATTTTGTTTTATCTACATACGAGATTAGTATTTTAAATGTGTTACTTTTGGAGATATTAAAATTTACGAAAGGTATGTGGATGATATTTTTGTTTGTGGAAATACCAATACTATAAATTTGCTTGTAGAAGAATCCAATAAGTTGAATGGCTTGAAATGGACCACTGAAAAGGAACAGGACAAAAATATTAAATATTTAGATTTAATTATTACAAGAGATAACAGTATATTAAAATATAAATTAATAATTAAGCCACTGCAAAAAAGAGGATATATAAATTGTAAATCAAAATTACCAATGATGCATAATATGGCAAGTTTTAGATCTTTTTTGTTTGGAATGAAAAATTATTTCATTACCAAAGTGATAAACTGAAAAATATTGAGATATTTGCCTAGGAATTACTTGATGTTGGTTATAAAATAAAACAAATAAACAATACTTTATATCAATTTAAAAAAAGTTATAATGATTTAAAGCAAATGAAGATTAAAAGTAAACAATGGATATCTATTCCATTTATTTCAAATCCACAAGTGAATTTTTTTTAAGGATATATATATATAAGAATGTGTTTAATGTTTCAATATATGTTACAAACAATATTAATAAATTAGTCAATAATTCTAAGGATGTATTTCTATCAGCAGAAAAGTAATGTCATATATCAATTTTTTGTGATTTTATGCTATCATATAGAGATGAATCTAGGTGCAGTATTGAGAAGAGATTGAGGGAGCACAAATTGTTATATAGGTGTGTAAGAAGTAAAAATAATGATTTAATGTCTCCTTTAGTTTTCTTTGATCATGAAAAAAAATGTAAATATAAATTTAAATTTGATTTTGAAAATGTGAAAATTCTTCATCAATAGAGAAACCATAATAAAAGAAAATTTAAGGAGACAATTTTTATAAATAGGAATAAAATGCATTTTATAAATAGACAAGCTGCTAACATTAAAGTATGGGATTCATGGGATTTGAATTGATGACGTTTGCTTCTGCTTTATTTTTTGAATTTAATGACAGTTGAGGCAGGTTGAGAATTTAACTGAAAGTACTTCTGCAGATTTAAGGATTGTTTATAATAGTTTGTAAACCATTAAATTTATTATTTCAATTACAATTTTATTTTAATGAACAGACATTTTATTTATAAAACACACACAATATATATATATATATATATATATATATATATATATATATATATATATATATATATATATATATATATATATATATATATATATATATATATATATATATATATATATAAGATGGAGTAATTTTTTTATGCAAATCTCCTTTTTTAAAATTTCAGTTACTTTAAAAATACTATTAACCTTTTTTTAAAAGTAACTTTCATTTTGAGCTTTATGAATCAGTAATATAATATATAGTTTGTTAGAATTAAATATATACTAAAATAACATTTACACAGTGAATACATTAAGAAGCTCTAAACAATTTATTTTTACTTACAAAGTAAAAGTTTTACAGTTAAAATGCAATTTCTTTTACAATGCAAACATTGATTTCATTTGTAAGTTGCCATAATGTTCTTTAAAAAACCATCGTCTTTGAAGTTCATTGATTTTTTACTTTAATTAGAAATTCATATGAAAAATAGCATGGTCATGTTCAAAAAGATCCAGGGTAGATTTCAGCAGTCAGCAATTTTCTTTCTTTACTTGGTTACCATCACTGTATTTCAAATAAAACAAGAATCCAGACTGACTAATTTCAAAAATAACTGACCATTTATGGGTTTTGATATCTTATTTTTTAACACTCTTGGATCTTATTTTCATGCCTCCAATTTTATTTTACACCTTCCATATTGTTTTTAATACCTTTAATAATATCAAATTTTTGTCACCTTTATGATCTGATTTTACTTTAACTACAAAAATTTTAAAAACATTGTCATCCTTTAATTGATTAAACTTGCAAACATTGAAATTATTAAATTACTTGACATTATTTCTTGTTTTTGAATATGTCTCCAAAACAGGCTTAAACTTATTTTTAATTGTCAAGCATTGGTGGCCTTGTTATTAGCATAGCTGCCTTCCAAGCAGGTGTCCCCGGTTCGTTTCCCTGTTAAAGCTTTGACATATGAAAAAACAACAACTTATTTATAATTTAATTATTTAAAATGTATTTTTAACAATTGTTTTGCAATATATTTCTTACATTCTTTGATAAGAAAAAGATTTAACATAATTTATATAATTTGCAAGTTTTTCATAAATTATAACATTTTTTGTTAACATATTACATTATTTAATACTAGTTTAATGTCACATTTAATAATTCATTGTAAAATTTCCATGTCACCTACTTTATTTTAAACCATTTATTCTATTTTTTGTAATATTCAAAAACTTTTGATTACTATATTTATTAGCATCTCTTACAACTCTTAAAACCTGTTTACAACCATGTGGAAGCACATGGCTGACATTGAAATAAATAAGACATTAATATATATATATATATATATATATATATATATATATATATATATATATATATGAGTGTTTATGATTTTATGTTCCAATTAATATAATACACATACACAAATAAGTTTCCATGAGTATATATGACAAATAATGCATGAATATATGTATACCCAGAAAATTTCTAGCAGTTTCACCCTTGATTTAATTGAAATAGGTTAACACCTAAAACTAAAACTGATATAGAAACGGATGAAACTCATTTTAAATATAAGCATTATGTATTGAGTTTCAAGAATCATTTTAGAATGTTTTTACTTTTTCAAAAACATTTTAGTTTATATAATCTTAAAAATACATCCCTAATCAAAGAGAGATTGAATTATTGTGTAACTTTTGATAATAGCTTCATTCTAAATCAACATCATGTTTCTAAAACTCACTATCCTTTACATGTTTTTTATTGTTTAGAATTAATTATTTAGAATTAATTTTAAAATAGGTAAAAATATATATCATATCAAGATTAAATTAATGTATATTGCAGTATTGTACCAAACTGGGAAATGTCTGATTGGACTGAATGTTCTAAACCATGTGGTGGTGGTACACAGAGACGAACTCTTAAATGTATGATTGTATGGCAAGGAAAACAGATGGAAACCTTTATGAGTGAATGTGACAAAGCTTATGGTCGGCCACTTAATGTACAAGAGTGTAACACACAAGCATGTGAACGTAAGAATTTTATAATTTTTAATTCAATGCATATCCTATCTTTTTTTAACATAACTTGAAAATATAATTGATTGAAAGCTAGTAAAAATAACTAATTAATACACAAGAAATAAAACAAATAAATAAAGATAATTGAAAGTAAAGATATTTCAATTTTTGAAATACAGTACTAATATTTGTATGTATATATTTTTAGCTGTTCCAAGAAAAAATAATCAGTTGTAAGTATTTATATTTTTATTGATTATTTTTAATTTTCAGTCTATACTTCCCTATAAATTTTATTTTTTTAAAATATTTTTTTTTATTTATTACTTTTTAAAAAAAAGAAATACAGTAAATATTGTTTAATTAATGGTAACAATAATAAGTAGCAATTTTATTTCATTAAAATCACTGATGATTATAAGAAAAACTATGGAAGTAATTATACAAAAGCTGGCACTTAATCAGTTACAAAACAGTTATTTGATTTGATTTTTGATATATATTTTTCTTTTTTTTATATATAAATAAATTAATATTTAGTATAAATAATGCATATAAAAATAAATTTGAATATATATATATATTGTAACGTATATGCCGTTACATTAACTTAAAATTAAAATATTTTTTTTTCTTAAGTTCGTAAATAAAAGCTAAAAAAATTAAAGAGTTGTTAAACATATATACGTATATATATATTCGCACAGATGCAAAATTTTAAGAAATATTTTCTTTTTGAAAAAAAAAATATTTGAACGTACTTTTTTATAAAAAAGTACAAGATCTAAAGATAAAATATTTTTGTAAATGGAAATGATGTGTTTATTAATTATCGAAAAGCAAACCTGGCGGCTCTTATAGAAAAAAGTTCAGTTGAAAGATATAGATAAGAGAATAAAAAAAATTAGAATGTCCAATATAAGCAGTAACCAATTGCTCGGACCTAAATGGAAATTATTGCAACAGGAAACGATTTTCAATGAATCCGGAGGAGTACTATAAAAGGAAAAATATTGAAATTAAGAACAGTTCTAGCTTGCTTTCATGAGAAGAGTGATAAGACACACTTGTCGCTCTTTCTCACTTATTTAAAAATGAAATGACTGTAATACCAAGATTGAACCAGCTAAGGCCACCTCTGGAACAACAGACCGGTCTTCAAATGGAAACATCATGGGAATTGGCACCAGGAATCGGGATTCTTCTACTGTAAGACATGAACTATAAAATTTAAAAGTAATTAAGAACTTTCTTTAAGATTTGACAAGCTCTTAATATTCAGCTAATCTAAATTTTAAAAAGAACTTTTATCTGACTTTCAAATTTTCAAATTGATAATTAATGTTTAAATTTTATACATTTGAGTTTGCTAAAAATCATTTCCATTTTTTTTTTGTTTTATTTTATTAATATTGTATAAATTATTTAAATGCATTAAATTTAAGTTGGGTATTGATGCTTGCATAGATTCGTTAATGTTTAATTATGTTTTTGTTTTTATATTTGATTAAAATATATAGACATTCAGTAAATAATGATAACTTATGGTGAGTATCTAAAATGTATTTATTCGGATGTCTTTTAAAGTTATTGGTGTCAATGTGGCATCTTATGATGAATGCCATTGGGTTTCTTGTAAATTTCCCTCTGCAATTACATCAATGACTTTATGTTTTGATCATTTATGTTTAATTTGAATTGTTTTTGAGTGTGTAATCTATGTAGTCGATCTATACTCAACATTAAAAAACAAACTTTTATAAAATTCATCTGTGTGAACTTATATAAATGTTGAATTTAAGTCAGGCATGAATGGCTATATAGATTTGTAAAGTTATATTAATTAGTTACGGGATGGTTAATCTTAGGTTATTTGTTTCATAGTTAAATTGGGTTAATCGGTTGGATATATTGGTGTAATTAGTAAATGTAGTATGAGTTTTGCTATGTGCAGGATCTCCATTATATGACACACACCCACTTTTTGCCTATGGAAGGGGATAGTAAGACTGAAAATACAGTCCCTTCCTATGGAGTTTTTTATTGTTCTTCTTTCCAACAGATGTAGCATTCCTGTTTGGTTGAGATTCAATGTCTTCTCTACCCATACTGTTCAGATGTACATTCCTGACAGTATGGTATTTTGTGCTGTCATATTTCATGCTACATTGAATACATCGATGTATCAGATGGATTGATGCCAGTTTGACTGTGAATTTTTGGCCTAAGGTTAAATAAGGGATATAATATTTTCTTTTCAAATGCAATCTATGTAGTCTATTCATACTCGATAATCTTAAATTAAATATTAAATTCATTTGTGTGGTCTATTTAAAATAGTAATTTAAATTTAAAAAATAAATGTTACAATCTAAATATACATTTTATTCCTCAATTTTAAATATGTCTTAATAAAATCTGTTGTGTTATTAGTACTGGCAGTGATCTAGTTTATTATTTTTAATATTTATTAAAAATATACTTTTATGTTTAAACCTCTGCTACTCCCTGAGCTAGTGGCAAGGGCAAATGGTCAATAAAATAAAAGTTGGATTTTTTAACAGTTTGTAGCTGCCTATGCTATAAATTTTTTAGGTTCAAGTAGCGTAGTGGTGCTCTGTTGGCAGATATGGTAAGACTGATAGCTTTGATCTTTCTGTGACCATTATATATATATACACACACTAATGGAGACCCTTTGATTCCTCTTGGAAGCCTTAAAAGAACTGAAAAGTATACTCCATATATCTGGTCAGTGCAGCCATCACTACTTTGTGATTATTCATATAGTATATAAATATGGATGGGCTGTCCAGTGTGATGAGATTATTAGCATTTTACGCTGTATTTAAGATCAAAAAACACCATTCTTTGTTCTCAGTTGCCTGACAAGGCAGAATGAATATGTGAATGAATGAAAAAAAATTCTAATATATATTTACAATCATGACAGACAACAATAAATCATAGCGTAGGCAGTGGTTTGTGGCAAAAGGCAGTGTGTGCTAAGAATTCTGTGATTGTGGATTCAAGGAAGATTGCAAGAACTGGAAAAAGAACTATTTCACATTCAATGGGACATTATTGGACTTTGTGAAGTTAAAAGAAAAAATGAAGAGGCAATTGACTTAAAAGTAGATATGTACTCTACTACAAAGAACAAATATTGAAAGTACAAGTGGAATAGGACAAAATAAAAAGTGGAAGAGCAACATTGTAGAGATTGATAGTGTATCAAACAGAATAGCAATATCAGTTATTTGATTTACCAAATGCATCTCTTAATGATGAAGTAGATTTTTATATTGGTATACAAAAGACGTTTGATCAAACCGAACAACATTTTTAATTGTTATAGAATATTTTAATGCTATAATTGTTAAATAATTAAAAGATGAAAGTGCTTTAGGTAAATTTGGTTATGTTGATAGAAATGAGAGAGAACATAGACTTGTGGAGTTTGCAGAAAAACACTTTATATTATGAATTATTATTTTGAGAAAATTGTTAAAAGAAAATTGATATGGAAGCCTCAAATAAAGATACAGTAGAATTGGGTTATATTTTGACTTACAGAAAATACATATTTCAATATTGTATTGTTCTTAATAAATTCAGCATAAGAAGTTATCATTGATTAGTAAGATGTATGATATACGTTAATGCAAAACCAGATAGAAAGAAGTTAGTAAGAAAGACAATATTCACAGGCAATAATCCTAAGCTTCAGAAACATTCCAATAAATTTAAATTATAACTTGCAAATCGTTTTTAACTAGTAACAGATTTTGAATATGATTCAGATTTGAATATGTCAATAGGAAGATAACTAATACACTTTTAAAAATTACAACAAGGTAGCTGGTACAAAAAAGCAACAATTAACCAGTAAAATTTATACTGAGATAAAACAATTTATGAAAAAATAAGGAACATGAAAAAATATAAAAATGATGCATTAAGAAGGATTGTTATCTTAAATCTTGTAAAATCGTGAAAAAAAGTGTTGATAATGATAAAAAAGTACAGAAGAGAATAAAAGACTCAAGAATGTAAAATAATATTTTAGCATTTATAGGAAATATATATCTGTAATAAAAGAATAAAAGAAACTGTTACTAAAAAGAAAGCTGATATTATGAAATAGATAAAAGAGTTATATCAAGAATTGTATAGTAGTAAAGCGCAAGTATTTCCTACATTTATTATTATACATTCTGAATTGTCCAGGATTTTAAAAGAAAAACTGAAATATGCAATTAAATTTGTGATGAAAAGAAAAGATCTAGGCAATGAAGGAATTATAATCGATATATTAAAAGAATCAGGTGAAGAAATAGAAATTTATTTGGTAAAGTTATATATAAAATGTCTGAATGATAAAGATGTACCAGATGATTAAAAAGAATGCAGTATTAATATTTTAAAAAGTTGATAAAAGAGATATTGTAAATTACAGCCCTATCAATCTTTTATCAGTTTTATACAAAAAAATTATCAAGCTAATTTCAACTCATCTACAAAAGACTTTGGATTTCAGCCAACCCATGAACAATTTTTTATTCTTATTGAAAGGATAGTTCTGTTGAAAAAAAATGTAATTGTAAAGAACATTTAAAAATAGTTTTACCAGCTTGGATTCAAAACAAATTGTATACATAACATTTAGATATATAACTTTTGCATCATGAGACCTCTCTCTCTGTATATATATATATATATATATATATATATATATATATACACTCGAAAAAATATTGCAATATTTAAAATACAAATATATAATAATAAATATAGCTATAGACAGTTTGGGCATGTTTACCATCTTGATTAACATTTTACAGGTAATTTTTATTTTTAAATCAATCTCATTAAAGTCTCATGGCATCAGTGTTCTCATTTGAATTGTACGCATTCCATTATTTAAATATATTAACAGAATTATAATGTTCATTTAATTAATTGTCTGACATATTTATAAATTATGCGACATTGATATTGGTCTTTTCTTCAAATCGCTTTCCATATATAAAATAAAAACATTATCAAAGCAAAAATACTCGTTACAAACCACATACGTTTTACAATTACAGAATGACAATGTTTGTAGTAATGTTATTTGTGGAAATTAATTATATTTAGAAAAATTCATTATTTTACTTTTGTTAAGTATATATATATATATATATATATATATATATATATATATATATATATATATATATATATATATATATATATATATATAAC
>JAQFVV010000178.1:1550379-1625379 GCA_028023455.1 Epiperipatus broadwayi | reverse complement strand
GCTTTTCCATTAATTTTGTTAAACTGGGTATAAAATTTATAGAGAAACCTTAACTTATTATGATATGTTACTATAAAAATACTAAGAAACCTAAACATACTTGTTCAGATAAAAATTTAATTAATGTTTATTTATAATATTAACTTATAATTAAGACTTCCAGCTGATTATATATATGTTTAATCATTTATTCTTTAACAAACATATGTACATTAAATAATCTTTGAAATAAACATATAATAAGAAAACTTAAAATGTAACCAAATAATCTGCAAATGATGTGAAATACTTGAAACTTTGAGTCCTATTGCATTTTATATTTTATAATGAAATCCACATGCAATTCATTAAATATCCAAATAGCAGTAGGGAAATACTAATACAAAAGTAATGTTTAAAATTTATTCTATTAGGTTATCAAATGTCATTTTATCTGAAGAGCCTTTTGGGCATGTTAATCCATTTTAAGTGATTATTGCAAATACATTATCCTGCAATTTAAATTCCACTAATATATATATATATATATATTGAATAAATGTAAATTTCCTTGGGATTCATCTGATTTTCATTATCAGTTTTCTTATAAAAATAAGAATCGTTCTATCCATTGGGGTATTGCATGATCTGTAGGCAGTATAATATATATTTTTAAACTTAATATACATTTAATAAAGTCTTTTATCAATATCTATAAAACAAGATGATTCCATTAGTGGGCATAAACAAATACATTTTAAAATAGCAACTATATGCATACATATAGATTCATACATGTGAGAATATAATTTGTAATTTTCAATAAAACCTATTGCAGTTAAAACATAAAATAAACACCATACCACTGTTTTATCAAACGCAAACATATAGGTCATACCTTTTTAAATTTATAAATAACTTTCAAAGAAATTAATTTGGGGTTATTATTTTAAAAAACAAAAGAACAAATAACATACTACTTTAAATTTTAAAAAAGTTAATAATGAACTACAACGAAACATGAACTTAGATATAATAAAAATGAAATTAAGCAAAATGTCATTTAAATCCTTCTTAAAATAAACCACATTCCTTTTAAATTAGAGCAACTTTTAATATTAAATGTCAAAATAGATTGTGTACAAATTTTTAAGATTATAAAGGATCAGACCAAAATATTATCTTCTACACATATGGTTTACAATTATTTGAAATTATATGAATATATACAGTGAGATAAAAATTAGAAAAGGCATTAACCAGCAATTTCAATAATTAATTAATAATCCAATATACAAATAAATGAATAGCTAAAAATTTTTTTATACTTACAACTTTTACAATACCGGACTAGAGGATATATATATATATACAATTTGAAATTGATATTAGCTTCAATCACTATGACAGAAATATGCTTTCTTCCTATTCTATACACAAAACATTAGTCAAATTTCAATATATATATATATATATATATATATATATTTATATATATATATATATATATATATATATATATATATAACATTATAATTCGATGTCTATATTTCTTCAAATCAATATATGTAAACATTATAATTGAATATTTATAAATACAGTAATTGGATATATGTAAAGTATAACTTTAAAATTTTTATCCACTTAGGAAGGCTTTCGACTATCCTCATAGTCTTTGTCAACTAATATTTTAAAAGAGTAACCTTCCCACGTTTTATGATCTTAACGTTTGCTCCCTGTATGTTAATTAGGTCTTGTTTGTATTTGTATATTAGCATAGCTTTTTTTATTTTTCTTTTGTATTATTTTTTCAATTTGCAATATTTTTACATTATTATAATTGAAGTTAGAACCATGAATACATGACTTATTATGGTATTAAACAACAGGTGGTGAAACATTATTATTTATTTTGCAATTTTGTTTCATTTGCTAAACGATTTTTAATAACAGCAAATGCTCTTTAGTTATTTTTCCCAACATGCATTTGAATTCCCCTATATATATGCTACCACACCTACATATCTATTTATAAACATGCAATTTTTATTTATAAATGAGATTGAAATAATTTTAATAGAGCTATTCAATCAATTGATCTGTACATTTTACTTACGTCTATATTACGTCATTAACATGTTACAGATTTTATTAACAAAATCAAATGATGAACATATTGTATATTTATAAAAACCAATAATTTCGTGTAGCATTTTCTCAATTAATCAACATGTTTCATAATAAAATGCTACTCAAAATCCACCATTAACTGTAATAGTTCATTCCATTTATGCCGTTTTATATTTGAAAAAATCTTGGAGCATATTTCAGCAGAAGGATAAATCTTATAGTTAGTACTATTGTCAATCAAATTATTTTTGGCTTTTTAAAAATGCATATATATATATATATTCATCTCTAAGCTTTGGATTTTAACCAATCAAAAGTACAAGTTTGATTTTAAAATGGATTTAATACAATGGCTCTTATCCAAGTGCTGAGATAAGTTATAGAAAGGACCAATGGGTATTAGTTAACATTATCCTTTAGATTTGTGGATTATGAAATGACAACTGATTACATAAGCATTTATTCAGTGAAAACAGTGTAAGATTATCAAAATAGAGTCTCAGAATATTGCCATATTCTAAAAATTATTTATAAAAAGGCAACAATAAGGATTAGATTACATAATGATACTAGCAAGAGTAACATTGAAAAGGTTGCATAATAGTGTGACTCCATATCTCCAAAACATTTTACAGATGTTCTGCAAAAAAATATTTTGTGGATTGAAAAGAGAAGTTAAGGAAGTAAAAATAAGGGAGATTGTCTAAATGTTAGCTAGATTTTGCAGATGATACAATTATTTTTTATACATAATAATGTTATGAATCATCATATGAAAGAAAGAAAATAGGACTAAAGACAAATACTAAAAAGGCTAACTAATGTTTAATGATTGTCACAAGAGGAAAATAAAGATTGTTTTTAATGAGGAGTTAGAAAAAGTTAACAAATATCCTGTTCAAATTACTACTACAGATAGAACAATAATGGATGAACTTAATTATAGAAATAAACTTGGTTGGAAAACTTTTGTTAGAAATAATTTAATATTTAAAGGAATTATGCCAATGTGTTTGAAAAAATGTTTTTAATAAAGGTGATTTATCAGTTCTCACTTATGAATCTGTATTCTTGACAATTAAAAGAAAAGCAACAAAGAAATTTTACACCACTCAGTGAAATATGGATACATATATGTTAGAAAAAACAAGAAGAGATCAAAAATGAAATGCATGGATGATAAAACAAATAGATGTTATTAACATCATTGAAAGATTTAAGAGACTGATGTGGAATAGGGCTGGACATATTGCTAGAAGAAGTGATAATGTAGGAACAGTTGAAATCTTAAATTGGACACAAATGATTGTTGAAGACCTAGAAAAAAACCACATATGGGATACATGAAATAAGGAAGTTTGTTGGAGTGATGTGAAGTAGGAAGGCTAGAGATTGGAAAATCTGGAATAAATTTAAAGATATTCTTGATCCACAGAGATCAATAATTGATGAAATTGATATATATATATATATATATATATTCATAGTATTATTTCAGGGAGCTTCCATGTAATAAAATATATTAGCTAAATAATGCACATTTCAGTACAATAACAAGTAATTGTTGTTGTACTGAAACGTCGGCTATTTAGCTATTATTTTATTACAAAGAAACTCTCTGAAATAATACTATGAATTCATAATTTTGCGTGAGAATATTTGAATTAATATATATATATATATAAAGAGAGAGATTAAATCTAATAATATTTACAGCATTGTGTTTATAGTTTATATTAATTCAATTAACATATATATATATATATATAATGATTTCTTAATATTATATAGATATTTTTTTAAAGTTTAATAAAACACGAAAGTAATTCTCTAAAAATATGCATATAAAAATAAAAATTGTTACATATGAATAAAACCTATGGTAAAAGTCATTGTATTGTTATAGTAAATATACTACATAAAGAGCAGTATAATTTTATTATAAAAATATTTATTTAATTACAAAAATTTGAAAGGAAATATTTGTATATATATATACTGCATGTGTGTGAGCATATGTTAAAATTCAGTTAGAATTATATTTTGAGTCGGGATTTATTTATTTATATCGTTAAAATTTTTCCTAATAAATATATGTGGGGAAAAATACAACTATGCAATATCAGTTACAATATATAGCAATTATTCTGATTATATATATATATATATATATATATATATGTGTGTGTGTGTGTGTGTGTGTGATATTAATTAGAGGAATGTAAAACAGGTAATCATACATAGTTGGCCCAAATAAGAAAAGGTTATGAAAATAAGAGTAACAAAATAGGAAATAAATACAATATAATAAAAGATTAAATATGGGCTCACAACTAAAGGTTTTATTCTACCATTAAAATCATAGTAGTCAATTTTACTAGCTCATACAAAACAGATTGAGCAACCGAACAAATACAGTTCATTGCTTTTGATTATGAGTAGCTTTGGCAACTTTACTATTCGATTATTTCACACTGCAGAACCGTTCTGATTGGTTAGTACATTTTAATACACTTTGGGTTGTAGGCTTAATTTAATATAAAATGGAGTTATCTTTTATTAATTAATTTACATCCAATTAAATTTCTTTGGATTATATTTTGACTAACAGAAAATACATATATCAAGACTGTAATGTTCTTAATAAATTTAACACAGGAAGTGATCATCGATTAGTAAGATGTTAGATACATATTAATGCAAAATTAGAAAGACAAAAATTATTAAGAAAAACAATATTTATAGTTGATATTCCTAATCTTCAGCAATATTCTATTGAATTTAAATTAGAACTTACAAATCAGTTTCAAGTATTAGTAGATTTTGAACATGATTGAGATTTGAATGACATTAATAGGAAAATAACTGATACACTTTTAAAAACTGCAACAAAGATAGATAGTAAAAAAAAGCAGTAATTGACTAATAAAATTTCTACAGAGACTAGAGAATTTATAAAGAAAAGAAGGAATATGAGGATATACAACAATGATGCATTAAAAGAGATTGAATATCTCGAATTTTGTAAAATGGTGCGGAAAAGAGTTGAAAATGATATAAGAAAGTATAATTGTGAACTAGTAAGGAAAGCTGTAGAAGAGAATAAAAGTCTAAAGAGTGTAAAACAACATTTTGGTATTGGTAGAAAATTTATATCTGCATTAAAAAAAAGATGTTATTGTTACTAAAAAGAAAGATGACATCATGAAATGTGTAAGAAGACTTCTATAAAAAATTATATAGTAGTAAAGAACAAGTGCCTCCTATACCTAGTATATCTTTTGAATTGCCCAGAATTTTGAATGAGGAAGTGAGACATGGAATTAAATTTATGAAGAAAAGGAAGGCTCCAGTTAATGATGGAATTATAATTGATATATTAAAAGAAGCAGGTGAAGAAATAAAAAAAAATTAGCAAAGTTATGTATCAAATGTATAAATGTTAAAGATATACCAGATGGTTGGAAGACTGCAGTATTAATATTAATATTTAAAAAAGGTGATAAAGAAGATATTAGAAATTACAGATCTATCAGTATTTTATCAGTTTTATACAAAATTTATACTAAGATAATTGCAATTTGTCTACAGAAAACACTGGATTTCCACCAACCAAAAGAACAAGCTGGATTTAAAAATGGTTTTAGTATAGTAGACCATATCCAGGTATTGAGAGAGTTATAGAAAAAAAACAAATGAATATGAGTTGCCATTATGCTTAGGATTTGTAGATTATGAAAAGGCATTTGATTACATAAACATTTCTTCAGTGATTAAAGCATTGGATCATCAAAGTGTATATCCAGGATATTGTCATATTTTAAAGAATATTTATAAAAATCCAACAGCAGCAATTAGATTACATAATGATAGTAGGAAAATCAACATGAAAAATGGTGTAAGGTGACGCCATATTTCGAAAACTTTTTACAGCAGTGCTGCAAGAAGTATTTTGTGGATTAAAATGGGAAACTAAAGGAGAGACAGTAAATGGAGATTATTTAAGTCATTTAGAATTTGCAGATGATGTAGTTGTTTTTGCAAATAATGCTTTAGAGCTACAGAAAATGTTGCAGGAGTTATCAGATGAAAGTAGGAAAGTAGGACTAAAGATAAATGTTAAAAAGACTAAAGTTATGATTAATAGATTTTCTCAAAATATGAAAATAAAGGTTGATTATGATGAGTTAGAAGAAGTTAACAGTTACAAATACCTTGGTCAGATTATTAATACAGATGGAAACATAACGGATGAGATTAATTATAGAATTAAACTTGGTTGGAATGCTTTTGGTAAAAATAACTTGATACTAAAAGGAAATATGCCTAAATGTTTGAAAAGGAAGGTTTTTAATAAATGTGTTTGGCCAGTACTTACTTATGGATATGAGACTTGGACACTTAATAGAAGAGCAATATAGAGACTTTAGACCACTCAAAGAAGTATGGAGAGATGCATGTTGGGAGTAACAAGAAGAGATCGAAAATGCAATATATGGGTAAGAGAACAAACAGGTGTTACTGACCTCATTGAAAAAATTAAAAGACTGAAGTGGAGTTGGGCTGGACATATTGCTAGAAGAGATGATAATAGATGGACAATTAAAATTTTAAACTGGATTCCAAGAGATTTTAAAAGACCCAGAAAGAGACTACATGTGAGATGGATGTATGAAATAAGAAAGTGTGCAGGGGTGATGTGGAGAAGAGAAGCTAAAGATAGGAAAATATGGATGCAGTGGATTGATAATGGTTGATGATATATATATATATATATATATCTCATATATATATATATATATATATATATATATGAGATTTCTTCAATAAGAACTTAACTTTGTCAAGGATGATAGTTATTTCTGTCAAAAGGAATTTAAATTGAATAATGCACTGAAAATGCAAAAAAGACTGTATTTTCAATATATATATATATATATATATTGTACTGGTCAAAATAGTATGCTCACTTAACAAGATTCAAATCCTAAGCAAAAGTACCTCGAATCCGATCATGCTCGAGATACACAGGTCTGGAGCAGTCCTGAATTCTAACCTATTTGCCTATTCTTCGAATCTCTGACTCAATGAACAACAATTCTGATGACACTGTAAAATTATCTTAAATCCGTGCCCAGAAGCAAAGCAAAGCGGTAGAGCATAAGATCAGAATGATGATGATGATCGAGGTCGGAGTAGCCCAGTTATTACATTATCATAGTTATTTATTAATGCTAAGCTCTTAGCTAAAGAAAATAATTCTAAATATTAACTAGAAACTAATAATTCAACACAAACCAGGATTAACATGAAAATATATATATTTAATAAATGCAGAAAACGCATATATGTTACAAAATTGTTTTCACGCTTGGAGTGATTTTATACATTATGAAAACTTGGGATTTGTTTTATAAAATCCCCATTACATCAATTATTTAATAGATACCATTTTATAGAATGTGTTATAAGTTGTGCGGGGTTAATATGCCAAAATGTGGATGTACAAAATAATCTACAAGATCGGAACAGATTCGGATTACAGGAAGATACACGATAATTTAACGTTAATCATTTTGACAAATAAATATAAATTTACGGTCTCAATCATTTATTTACAATCTTAAAATCATTACATATGTTTGATAAGCATTGTTTGGATATAGCGTCTCTAGAATAAATATGCATAAGAAACAAACAATGTGCAATATTTACTAGAATAAATTATACAACTTGATTTGCGTCTCTGGGAATCGATAAAGCTTTTTAAAGGAAAACAGTTTTTAGATCAACATACTGAACGTATTTTACGAAATGAATCTTTATCTTTAACACATCATTGCGACTTACTAAGATTAGACAGACGGATGATCAAATTAAAGAGCACAGTAACGGTACTAGCATACAATAACGAAAATAAGGCCTCATGGCGATTATGGATATTTTATCATTTAAAAGAATACTTTGAAACGAACTTAGATTGGATATATCCACGCCTTCTGGGGGAGCTATATCAAGAGAGGGTCTGGGTTTGAGAGCCCAGAATCTGGATGCGCTGTCTTCTGCAGCACATAAATATCATAACCCTCGTAAACTTTACATTTCCACAGGAAGCATTGTACCTGATTGTGAACGATTCTGAGAAGTAGGATGGAAGCTTTAGACGTTCCCAATGACTAAACAATCAAGAAATGGAGAAGATAAAATATCAGAATAATGGAAATGTATGCCAGCAACATTATTGGACATGAATATAAGTTTTATAATATAATTTTCAAACTTGGAAATTGTCTAACCTCTTGCGCAATAATCTGTTTTCAATTCTGAGTCATTTAACTAATCATAATGAATAATAACGCTTCTATTTATAATATTATTAAACTAACAACATTTATATTTAAAGAATCGATTCCCAAATACGTATTAACAGGTAGAGTTTGCCTTTCAGGCACCAGCAAAAATGAATGGATTAATTATATGAAGGTTCACGATCTTTTTAAAATAGAAAATTAAAGCAAAATTCATCCACAGTAAAAGTTTTTAATTTACTTTAAGAATAATGAATTTAAAATGAAACCAAACTCGCGAGCAATTTCTATTTAATATAACAAAACTTTATTGATAAGTTTTAAATAAAGCCCACCCTTTTCCCAAGTAAAACAATTATTTTCCCCCTTACTCGCGAATTTAGCGATTTTGGCACATTAAAGAAAATAAATCATATCTATACATTAAACAAAATACATGAAATAATAATGGAATCGCACATATTTATATATAATTTAATTAAGCGTGAAAGGTAAGTTAAAATACATGATATTAATAAAAGATTACTGAGAGAGAGAGTTTAAAAGCAAAATTAGCAGAAGCTTATAAAACAATATATAAATTAAGATATGAAGGTTGAACTATAGATTACAAAAGTATTGTCGTATAAAGGCAGTTCTACGTTAAAAGGTTACCTAAGGAAAAGACAGCATAGCAGCGTCATTAGCAATCAGCAGTCGGAAGCAATCATGTTGGATGGTCGGCCGGATGGGACATGGCAATTGATAGGCAGACAGTTCTTCGAGAGAAGAAGAGATCGGTGCTAGATTCCACTATTCACGCTCCATCTACAGCACTTGTGTTGGCTTCTTAAAGGTAATTAACTCAACTGATTAAAAAACTCCTCTGCACTTAATTAACAACTGAAAGTAAAAAACTACCCTTTCCTCTGTTCTGTGGTTCCTTTTATAACCTTTCAATACTGCCCAGAATTCAATTTCATATACCACCCTTATCTCTGTAATCCTTTTAAAAACAACATTTAATTAGTAAAATATTTTCAATAGATAAGGCTTGAAATACCCCTTTTAGCTGTTTTGAAAGATTTGAAAACAACTGATAAACGATTTGTTTTTCGATTGTAATTAAGATTTATAAGTTTTAATTATAGACAACGATCTGACTAGTGATAAAGATAATTTCAATATTTCAAGCCTTCCCCATTTTTCTTTGTTGTTACATTGAATATAAACAGATATAAAAATAATTACAAATATCTAAGCAAATGTATTTTTATAGCAATAAAACTATTGCTTTAGTCATAATATATATACGCATCATTCAAACTACTGTTTCATTTTTACTAAACAAAATTAATTTTACTCATCTTTAGAATGATTTGACATACAGTGTGTGAGTGAATAGCATATATTTATAGCAGGGTCTGAATTGCGGGCCCCATAGGAGGTTAGTGTAGATGATTAAGCATGAAGCTCAATGATGATTAGACATTGACTGCTTCAATATATATAATTTTTTGGGTAAAACCCGATATTTTGACGTACTAGCATCCATCATTGTCAATGTAAATTCTTGAAATATCGGAATATAATAGAAAATAGTACATCGTTTTACCCAAAAAATAATTTATCTACATCATTCAACGGTGAAACATTAAATATCATATATATAACACCAAAACTGTTCTAACACTATACTAGCAAAAATAAAAATGCAAAACCATAAAACAATACAATACTAGATTAAATCCAAAATTTTTCCAAAATCCTTACACAACCATGGTTTCATCTACTACAAATAGACCTTCTCAAGTGAAAATCAAACTAAAGAAAACATATATATATATATATATATATATATACAAACAAACAAACCTTCCCATAATTCATTTCAAATCCCACCTTTCCTTAATATTAAAAGAAGTCTTCATAAGATTGATAGCCTCAGAATCAGGAGTTTTATCATCAAAGTCTCCTTTATTCTTCTTTTAATAAAGGAGACTTTGATGATAAAACTCCTTGATTCTGAGGCTATCAATCTCCGTTATAAAGAAAAATAAAGGAGACTTTGATGGTAAAACTTCTTGATTCTGAGGCTATCAATCTTATGAAGACTTCTTTTGATATTAAGGAAAGGTGGGGTTTGAAATGAATTATGGGAAGGTTTGTTTGTTTGTATATATATATTAGTTTGATTTTCACTTGAGAAGGTCTATTGGTATTAGATGAAACCATGGTTGTGTAAGGATTTTGGTAAAATTTTGGATTTAATCTAGTATTGTATTGTTTTATGGTTTTGCATATATATATATATATATATATTAATCTTGATGTAATTAGAACAAATTTGAAACAAGACTTTGAAGCTACCTTTCGTCACCCATTCCATCTTTTACAACTGATACATATGATTACATACATGTGAAAAAGATAAATGATCTCCAATATATGAATTTCATGCTGAATTAGCATTTATCTGATAAAACGGATCATAATTTTTCACACATATATGTAAGCAGTGCTCAGATTATATTAGGGTCAATAGTGACTTAGGGTCAACATGGGTATGACAACAAATTGGCAATAAGAACATTCAACACATCATCATCAGATTTTCAATGATATGAATGACTGAAGAGTTGGAGAGAAGATTGAATTATGTCTACTAAATTTGAAGATTTTCTATCTTAATATAAACTGAGCACTGATTATATATATATATATATATATATATATATATATATATCACCAATATATATATATATATATATATATATATATATATATTGGTGGGAGATGACTATCCTGAACCATTTGATGAGTGTTACTTCAGCATGAAATACATATATTGGGAAACATTTATCCTTTCACATTATGTGGTTGTGGGTATCAGTTGTATAAGATGGGATGGATGACTAAAAGGAGCTTGAAAGTCTGAGTTCAAACCCTTTGCTATAGAATTAATTTATTATCCTATTACTAGATAGAGACGGATCTGGATAAGATTCTGAAAGAAGCAAATTTTTGATGTTTTAAATAAATTATTTTTCTTTTAAAATTAGTTATTAACAATTTTTTTTAAAATTGATTAATATTTTAAATTTATAAATATATGGAAATATTTAGTAAGCGGAATTTTTCATTTTTTGAATTTTTTAGTCAAAAGGCAAATAACAGGAATTGTTTTTTTTACTAAAATATTAGTCAATCAATATAAGTTTCTTTTGGTCAAGAAGGAGATTACATTGCCAGAACTAAGATGAAATCAAATAGAACATCTTATCTATGGCAATGTATTGCCTTTCTCAATCCCACACAGCTATTCTTGATTGGCTACTATCTTAGTAAGAAGCATAGCTATAGCTTTTTAACTATAAATTTAAAAAAAAGATAAACACTATTTAAAAATAGTCCAATCTATTATATATATATATATGATTGTGAGTCAAATGATGCATAAAAGTATTGCAAAATACTTTCTTTTGTGTTAGATTAATAGTCACGTTGGTAAAAAAGAACAAAATGTAATGATAAATTACTCAAACATTCAAGTGAAAAAGAAATGACAAAGCATTCTTGTGCTGGAAAAAATAATACTGATTTTTTTTCTTTAACTCAGGGAAAAAATATATGCTATTATTGCTAAAGAAATAAAACTATGTCATTAGTATTATTTTGCTGAGATAATGCTTTGAGTATTAAAACTATATAAATAAATGATGGTGATTGATTCTTATTATGAATCAATTATTGACTAATGTTTTGTTAGATAAATTAATGTTCTTATAATGTTAAAACAGAGAGAACATTACTAGTTACATGTTGATGGTTTAACATGTAACTATATATCATTTCTTTATCAATTCTCAAATGCCATAATAGCATATGGTTTGTCACCATTTTTTTCCATATCATATATGCATTGCTAAAAGGAGATTGCCTTGACAACAGTGAAATTCTTAATTATTATCTATATTGGGATTGTCTAAGTCCCCAACACCCTATGCCCGCGGGCACCATGGTGCCTGCAGACCATTTTACGTGTGCCCACCTCTATCCAAACAAGCTAAAAAAATATTTATCTGATACAAATAAATTTAATTTTTAAAATTTCTTACAAATTATTGTATTATATTGTAATCAAATTGTAGGGCATACTATACTTTTACAGTGTAAAAATATAAATGTTAAGTATATATTAAAATTTTATTTTTGAAATAAATATTTTTTTGTACATTATGTGTATAATATCCAACTATAAATTTACATTGAAAAAATAAATGGTGCCCGCCACCTGGCCGATATTATAGAATGTGCTCTTAAGTGCAAAAAGGTTGGAGACCCCTGGTCTAAGTGTTGCCTGGTTTCTAATGGTTATATCAAATCGTTCTCCCAAATGTTAAGTTTTTCAGCTGCTGGACGCTTGAGATTGTGACTTTAATATTTATTCTCAAAAAGTGTAACTGGAAAAATATTTGAGAGAGTGATTTGATATTATCTATATATATATATAACTGAATAGAAAGTAACTGATGTTTCCAATGAATTTTACATATATATATAATCAATAGATCGAATTCACTCTCTCATTTAAAATTATATAAATTAAATAAGCATAAATGCCAACAAATGCTGACGGTATGATGGTGTCATATGTCTTTTGAGAATCTGTTTACGTTGTATAAGTCATTGGACGCTTTAAGTTTTTTCTGTATATATATATGTGTGTGTGGCTTTGGTTAGTTACTCCAGAGATCATGTGATTAACAAACAATAGTTGTAACAATTTTCATACAGCACTACATTAAAATGGTGTTTAAATGATAATTCATAAATCGTATATGAAAAATAATTTAATTAACAACAAAAGTTTTTAAAAGAAACACAGATTCATTTTATTTGTGTGTTTCTAAAGATTGAAATCGTACTAGAAGAAAAAAAATCCTCACAAAAATAAAACAAGATATAGAATTTTCCAGGAATATAGAATATTGACAAAAGCAGACAATAGTGATCTTAGGAAATAAAGAAAATTGCTTTATCTGTTTAAATTTGCTAAATCGCAGGCAATGGAGAAGCTAAGTACATATTGTAATATTAATTAACTGAACCCTTTGGAGAAATCTTATCTCTCATAAGCATAGCAAGTACGTTGTGTGAGAACCATAGAAAATGTATGCGTCAAATATTTAAAATATATGCAAAATGGACTAGAGAATCCACTTTTTGGGGAGAAAGAGAGAGATAGAGAGAGAGAGAGGAATGCTTTCTTCTGGTTTATAGCACATGTGTTGTTGTCTATAAACCATGCTTAAATCATAAATATAATAATTGATTAACTTTCTCATTGCTATCATAATCCAATACTTGACTAATTAGAAATGGTTATTTCTCTTAAATAAAAATTACATTTATTTATCAATTATTACATTATAGTCCTTGTTTTACAAACAGTTACTCATTTATTCACGTGGTATTTGGATAATGAGATGCAATAAAGTGCAATAGTTCTACCCAAATTAATCGGTCTATTTCTGCAAAAAAATATTTTTAATTCTAAATTGGTCAATAGCATGTTTAAATTAACTGTTTACTACTATAAGACCGTTTTAACTATATAATCAAAATCTTTATTATTTATAATTCGAAAGCAGATATTGTATATAAAAAATAAACACAGTCTTCTATTTTAAAAGTAGCCCATTAATTTCAATATACTTACAACAAACCACGCAAACTTTTTTTATAAATCTTAATTTATTATAATATGAACTATTATAACGTAATATAACATATTCCAACGTTTTGACTATATTCTTTTATAGTCTTTATCAAGCAATAACTAAAAATACATAAAAAAAAAAAAACAATAAATACAAATATTCCATAATATATATAATACATAATTTATAAAGTAAATCAAAATTTATAAAGAAGCAGTTTGTGTGTGATTTGTTGCATATATATGCAGATATTATATAGTTTGCCGTAGAAATACAATGAACGTTATAATGTTTTTATTTTATTCATCTTAATTAAAATAATAATAATAATGCAACAAAAGATGACAAACGGCAACAAATACCTGATAAAATTTAATTTTATTTCTATTTTTTACAATGGTGTTTTAGTTGTTATATATATATTCTATAAACAATTTATTGATATAACATCTTCAATTATGTTAAGGGGCCGTCCTATACACATTATGCGGATAACATTCTCAGAATCCTTATATTTGCTAAGCAGTTTGTTGTTGTTTTTTTTTTAAAAAAACTCATCATCTCTCTTATTTTTTAAGATTTTCTAATATTCTATTTTTTATTCCATTATTATGTATGGATTATGGTACTGGTAAAAAAAAATAAAAATATGTAAAATATATACAAAATCAGACTTTTTGATGTGATGTGATGCACTGTGACTTCTTATACGGAATCAGGAATCTCTCATCATTAGTGACATCTATCGATAAATATTGATATTATTTAATTTTAGCAACTTAGTTTTAAAAATAATTTTTAGATTGTATTTTTTATTGATTAACAATTAAATGTTATTAAGTAATTACTAAGATTATTATTATTATTATTAATTATTGTCTTTTTTTTTTTTTTTTAGATATACCTCAATTAAACCAGAGTTATGTACATTTAAAATAATTTAAATAAATAAAATTTTAAGTTGTAAACTTTATTCTTTTTTTGTTTATTTATTTGTTAATAAATTCCAAATATTTAGCTATATTAAATTAATATACAAAAAAATTATATACTTATAAAACATAGTTAAATATTTTTATAAAGCCAATCATTAAAAAAAAGAAAAAAAACTGATTAATCAAAATATTTCTAAAGACATAATATATAAATAAAATCTCTAATAGTCATTAATATTTTGTAATATTTCTCTTTCTTTTAGAAAGAAGAAAAATTACTTACGAGAAAATAATTCCATTTTTGTATTTACATTAGAGAGGGTGAAACTTGAACTGTACATTGATTTTGATAAATTCCAATTAACAAAATACTTAGGTCAGTGAACAAAATAAGAAAGTCGCTTATAAGAATGAAAGTGTATACACATATAAATATATATCATGTCATCTAATATTACTTTATCTAACAACGCTATCTAGATATAAACATAGTTTATAATTTAGACTTTGTATCGTATAGTCTGGATAAATAAAAATATTAGAATCTCCAATATATTTTACTTGATTTCTTTAATATTTTAAGCATAATTTAAATATATATAACAATATAATTTGCATGGCCATTTTATTTATAAAATAACGTTTTTTTTTTTGATTGTGTTTAAAGTATATAAAGAAAAAAAAGTAAAGTTTTGCAATAAAAAAAAAAAAAAACAATTCCTGTAATGCACAATTAAATACATTAAGTGTAATAACAATTATTAAGTAGTAGAACATGTGTTGGCATATTATTACTAAAAATGCATGTGCCTTAATGGTAAAATAAGAGAACAAAAAACAAAGTTAATTCAGGAGTTTGCAACGATATATAGACCAATTTCTGAAAACAAATACAATACCAATTGTATTATGCATAACTATATCCATTTTTAAGTCATATATTAAATACATTTGGAAGATGGTTTTTTAACTCTAAACCATTTTTGAATATTACTTTCAGATTTATTAATTTAATGATATATGTATACAGACCAATTTTTGAAAACATTGAATGCCATTTATAGCACAATTATTTCATTTTTCAGGGGATATATTTAATATTTTTTTATTTTTTTTTAACTTCTAAAACAAATTTTACTTTTTGAAATTATAGAATACTTTGTTAAATTTTAATCAAGTTTTTGAATTTTACTTTCAGTTATATTAATCAAATGATTACATGAATGTTAATTATTTTCTCATAATTTTGGGGATAATAACATAAAAATCTTGCAGAAACATAAAATAAGGTGTTTTAAAAGAAATAATTTTTGATGATCCATATCCAAAAGAAATTTCTATCAATTGCAGTTTTAATTTCATTACTTTCAGAAAACAAAACTAATGCAGATACAATCAGATGCTATAATTTTGACAAGATTACCTTGTGACTCAATTTTATTACAATAACTTGGTCAACATAATAGATTAATACTCAGGTAATATTGTTGAGGTAAATATATTTCTATGATTACATACATACCCTATCTATTAATAACTTAAATAAACAATAAAGTGATTGTATGCTGCAAAATAATATCAGATCTTACCATTTTACAACAAACATTATTTACTGAGGGTATAACCTTGATAATATGCATGTAAAATGCAATAGTAGGGTCCTCTACAGGTGTTTATCTACAAGTTTACGCTCCCCTCTTTTCTTCCATAGCGTAAGCTTGTGGTTAAATACCTGTAGAGGTCCCTACTATCGCATTTTACACCATATTATCGAGGTTATAGTCTCAGTAAATATTATTTATGTAATCAATGTGCGTTTAATAAATTTATAATTACAAACATTATTTAAATTGGTTTACATTACCATTACAATAATTCTCAAAACAAATATTTAATAATAAATTTTTACTCCACTGGCTCTATTTTATAAAATGTATTTAAAACATTAATAACATTGTATAGAACAGCATAAGCATTAACATTTTTGAAAGCTCTATCTCATTAATAAGGTGTTTTATTTTTTTGCATTTTATTACCTTAAAAAAATCTATTTAAAACTTACTTAAAAAAATTGACTTTATAAATATTACACTCATAAAAATAGTAAACAATATTTGTACTAGTAAAATCCATTTTAACACCAGTTTTTATTTAAAATATATGAGTCATAGATTAAAACTCTTCTGTAGCCCATCTGAAAGTAGCATGCTGATAGAATATTAAAAGTATTATCACATAAAAATATATATTTTATTTTGATTAACTCTGATTAAAAATAGAATAATGTGAAAATATATAATAAATGTGAAATTTCTTGAATATATATTCCCAACATCATACTTATGTGTTAGTTTAATTTGTCTTAGAATAATGTCTTAGAAAAAATATTTATAAATGGAAATTTTAAAAAAGAATCATGTTGGAAGAATTTTTAATGTTGCTGGTTTTTCGATGATCATCATAAAATCTTTCGGAACAATGTATTTTATTATTAATATTTGATAAGTAATTTGTGAATCTTTATGAAAATTGTCAATCAACGTGAATCAATATTGGCAAGGAATTTATTAGGTATTGGTCAGTTTTTTTAATTTTGTTGTTATTGCTTTTACTTTTCTTATGATCTTTTAAAAATAAGTGGTGATTTACAAAAAAAAGAATCATAGGCTCTGAAAATAACAAAAAATGATTATGTTGTTGAAAACTATAAAACATCACTCACATCTATAAACTCTGCACAAAGATTACCCATTTAATTAGGAATTACAATAAAATTAGTTTAATTCAAAATTTAAAATCTATCAAAATCAAATACAATGATCCTTTACAATTTAATTTTAAAGACATTTTCACTTAAATCTTCTTTAAAATCAGTCACTTTTTAAATATTCAAAACCTTTTTAAAACTTCTGATTTAAAAATTGTTTTTTTTTTTTTACACATTCTATTCTAAAATATGTCACATTTGCTTCAAACATCAAAAACAAAAACTTTAAATTAATAGAAATCAAATTACCTTATAATCATTATTCCAGCTTGTAATATATGTATGCAATGTTTATAAACCAGCAGTAGAAACTGATGTACATCAACTTTTTCAAAATATTACTTTTTAATTCTTACAGTTGGTTTAACTTTTAGAATAAAATAACTTAAATAATATGCATTTTATTTATCTTTTCAACATATATGTGTTCAAGTGTATCAGTGATATGAGATAGAGTGATGAGTGGTGGTTCATGTGAAAGTCTGTGCTCATATACCCTATATATTATAAAGTTAGCAAAAATAATATATTATTTAGGTAAATTTAAGTCAAAATTAATTTATGATTTGTATTGTCTCCACAAAAAAATAGTTTACTATTACCTGCAGATCTACTAATATTGGATCATCTTCTTTTTTTAGACAACATTATCCAAGTCTATTCCTTCTTACACTTTTCATACATGTGCTTAAAATTATTTTGTTTTGAATTAAAATTTAAAGAAAACTATCTAAAATCTATATATTGAAATCTTAAACTAAATATTATACAGTCACATCAATGTGCTCTATTCGCTTAATAAACTCATAGCCAAAGCTGTCAATAAATGATAGCGAAGAACAATTTACTCTAAATTGACAACATTTTTTATCCAAGAATTCTAAAATATTTCACTAACTAGTAGTTTCTGGGTGATGATATTAAAGAAACAAATTGAGAGATGATAAGAAAACAAAATTGTATAAAATAATGAAAATACCTAAACACTTTTATATAAGCTTAGTAATGTGGAAACATTTAAAATATATTTATATACATATATGTATATAAAAAAAATTATCATGTTTTTTTTTTTAATTAAAATTGACAGAAAGGCAAAAAACATCATTACATCAAAACAATATTTTGTTCACTAGGGCTTTTTTTTTTTGTTTTCGCACCATTAAAACTTTCTGTCAACATGAACTTTGTTTGATTGCCTTAAAGGATGTCTGGAAAGGAGAGAATATTTCCAAAGTATCTAAAAACGTAGAATCAATAGTTGCAATTGATTCTCAAAATTATTTATTTCAAGTGTTGGTAGCCGAGTGGTCAGCACAGATGGTTCGCTTCCCAGCCGATGCTTTGACACATTGAAAAAAAGATTAGTATAACAGCAAAAGTATTGCAATTTAAAGGTGAATAAACATGATAACAATCCTAAACGTATCACTATCGTTGATTGAGTTTAGAACAAGGATTAACATGAACAAGTTGTATCTGTAATAACTCACGTCAAAGAGAGCATTCAAAATAAACTAAAAATTGATTCTACTCTTATTGATCTAATCTCAGCTAATAATATTTTAAGAAAATTAAAAAATACACTTCAAAAGTCTTTAATATCGTCAAATGTTGGAATTCATTAATTTATTTGTAATTACATTCATATCGGCCTTTCAAGCCAATTGTGCAAACGCTTTGCGAGTGTTAAATAATAAATGAATACCCTCTGACCAATACAAAGCGTTTGCACAAATGGCTTGAAAGGCCGATATGAATGTAATTACAATTATATACAGACGCTATAAAAATAAATGCTTATTTATATATAGAATTTATTTGATAAAATATTATCTAATAGAAAATTTTAAGAGACAATAAAAAAATACTTCTCACTTTTATATTATTGAATGTATTCATCAGTGAAGTTCTAAAATAAAATTGCATGGTTTTTTTTTAAATGATGAAATTGTTGACTTTGCAAGAGCATTGATTTAAGAAATACCTACGTTAAAAAATATGGAAAGTTTTAATTTTTTAACATATTTCTATTTTATTCGTAAACTAATAAAGAGAACAGTTTAACTTTTAATCAAAATTACTGGGGAAACATGTAATATGAATATGATTTTAAGTAACAAAAGCCTGAAACATAATCTCTCTCACAGTGCTAAGAAAGAGTTTAGTCTACAGGGTATTTTTCTAATCTATTATAAATTAGATCTAAACATATTTTATAGAAACAATCTTCACACGATCACCGTCTCTTATGCTAGCACATAAGTGTATGGAGAGTTTTGCCTGTTTAGAAACAAACTTCTTGAAAATCTGTTTGAATCCTGTAATGCCAATAGTTAATATATACACTTCTTAATAGTATCGTATTTACTGTAACCATGTTTAGAGAAATAATGTCCATGCAAAACTTCTGGATATTCAATTAAATATCACTTTAAAGAGTATTATTCATATACTCAAGAATTCTTTCTTGTATTGGTTTATTTTGTGACATCTTTTCTTCGCAATATTTTCTAAAAAAGTTGAGCCACATAAAATGTAGAAAAAACTGCAAATTAATTCAGATTTATAACTTTTGTAGATAATTATACAATAATACTTTCAAACAACTCAACAATTATAAAATTAGTTATCTATAAGGATTCAACAAATTTCTTCTTGAGATGAGATCGAGAAAATGGTGCTGTAATCTTAACATTACATTCAGAATGACTTTGTCATTGAATTCATCTATTTTATAAATGTAATTTAATAGGCTCCTAATTACATAGGTGTTGTCAAACAAAAATCATAAATTACATACTTTATGATTTAGGGCGGTTAGAGTTGAATAATTCAACAATATTTACTATTTAATTTATCTCCTGAATCTCTACAGATTCTTTTACGTAGTATAAAAATAATTATGCTGTCTATAAATATTGAGATGCTTTGTCAAATGTCTCTCTCTCTCTCTCTCTCTATATATATATATATATATATAAAGTGATAAATATCAGTCGTCTGTAAAGAGTTAAAATTATAATTTTAAGTTATAGTTTTACACTCGTATTTTAAAAAAGGTCATCATAGTTATATAACGCATAGATACTCGAGTATATAAAATTTTTGTGATGAAAATTGATATTGTAAAAAAAAATATAAACAGAAAAAGAACTTCAATGAGAAAAATGGTTCATTTTTATCCAAGATTATTTTTTCCGTCTTCCAGACAATGCCTAATATAAAGTAATTACCATAATCTTAGGTATGTAATTTTTTTACAGTGGCGATTGTTAAAATCAACTTCTTTAAAGCAATTTGTAAATTAGAGGATTTGAACTCAGAATTTCAAGCAACCTTCAATTATCCACACTATTTTATACTACTGATACACATGAACACAAAAGATAAATAATCACCAAAGTATTTTATGCTAAACCAGCACTCATCAGTTGGTCCAGATTATCATCTCCCACAATAATTGCTAAGTTTATATTAAGATGGCAAATCTTTATATTTTAATGGTCATGCTTCAATCTACTCCAGCCTCCAACTCCCCAGCCATCCACACCATTAAAAATCTGAAGAAGAGTGGCAAATCCCATGCTGATGTCAATATTGTTAATGATTAGAAATGCTGGCTTATTTAGAGTTATTTAAATTAATGTCTGGTTCTAAGCTTCTTAGAAAAACAGATATTCAAACTATGAGACTGGGGACATATAAAATCTCCAAAATTAATTATAAAAAATCCGTTCATTCACTCTCTCTTTGTTATTAAACGTTTCCAGACCTTATTGCTTGTGCTATTCAACTAGTTGCAAATAAGAAAATTTTACAGTGATTCCAGACAATTACCAAGTGAGATGCAGTCAGTTAAAAAAAAAATCGCTAACAAATGAAAGAACCAATCTTTTCAGTTACTATATCTGTCATTATGTGTGATTAAGATGTTTACTCCATGGCGAACTTCCATTTTTAGGCATAACTGAGTACTAGCATGATAGAAATTAATAACAGGGCGATCTTCTGATATTTGCTTATCATAAACCTTTACACCAAAGCCTCCCTTCTAACTTAATTCTGAATAAATGAAACAAACTGCATGAATCGTCAAGCAAACATACTTATTTAAATGGACCATTAACACAAAAGTCTGCAGCACAATATTTACAATAATATATGAAAACTTTAATTAGTTAGTTAGCCAAAAATTATTAAAATTTAATATAGAAACTTTTAATTTTTATGTAAAATCATTATTACTAGATTTATTGATTTTAATAAAATCCAATTTTGATGTATTATTCTGTATGAGTCTAATTAATTTCTTGATATGATTGAGTTATTAAGTGATTTTAAAAATTTATTTCAGGAGTATAAAATTATTATTTTTTCTTATTATTAACAATTTTATATTAGTGATTAACAGTAAGTTCATTGTGTCAGTACAGATTTACTGAGTTGAGAGGCAGTAGGTATTATTTCCAGTTAGTGAAACTGTTAATTGCTTTATTTATTAATTAATTGATACCAAGACGCTTAATGACTTGTATGGGTTCCTGTTTAAAAATTGATCACTTCTTATCTGCATCAGAAATTATTTGAACTTTATTTCACCTAATATTTGACAGCTACATTTCTATTCATATCATTAGCTATTGTTTGATTGTGAATTTTTATATATGATGGGTTTAGTTAACTTAGCTCTGGTCTAACTTTGCTAAAGCTTCCAATGCATTCTCCATTGTTATTGCTATATTTGTTTAATGACTCTTTCGAAAGCACTGTTGGCAACATCTCCGACAATCTCTTCATTAAATATTATTCTATACCCAAGTTCATTAACGCCTGAAGTGCATTTATTATTATTATCATTGCCACGGTGAGCTTAGAAACAGTGCCTTTGGCCTCTACTTAATTTATATTTGTTTACTAATTGCTCAGATGATTTTGTGATATGTTTGGAGCTCACGTGAGTTTAATTGAAAATTGTTACATCGAAATTTATAATCAGTAGTTAACATCTTTGCACATCGTTATGATTAAAGTAATTGCGTTTATTAAGTTGACATGAACAATAACAAACTAAATAGTTTATTTAAATTTTCTTGTAGGTTTTTATATAGTTATATGCATTTTTATTTAGTAATTAATAAATGTGTTCTAATTATTAAATGCTGCCTAGGTTTCACATCCTTTATCTGTCGTTTAGTTGTTTATTAGTAAATCTCATTCTTTAATCTGAGGAAGCCTAGCGATTACTCATTTGTAAATTAGGATATGTGCTAAAATATATTCTGTCATCAAAACAAATTATCCAGTGATGTGATGTGATGTAGTGTGACTTCTCCTTATACTGAATCAAGAATCTCTCAACAACTATTTCCAGATAAACCTGTTATCCACTTTAACCTCCCTTCCATTCCCCACCCTAAGTTTTCCCATATCCTGTTCCATCCCATTTCCACAACATAATCTTTGTCAACTCCATGAATTCATATTTAAATTCCCCTTATCTGTTCCCAAACCCAGCATAAAAGCCAATAACCCACTTTCTGTATAATCATTTTGTTTATATTTAGTCTTCCATAACATCATTATTTGTACCCTTCATGCTTTCAAGCATTTATATTAAATTAACAGTTGTCTAATATTTTCTATGCCTTCCTTATAACACTTGCAGAGGAAATCACCCTTATTTTTCCATTTATGTGTATATTCCCTTGTTGCTAAAGATCCCGAGCCTTAAACAGTAAACTACTTTACTTGCTATTATCATAAACTAACTCACACCCAATGTTCTGTTTACTTCTATATATATATTTAAACTGTTTTACTCTCCATAGTAGTTTTGCATTTCTCCAACTCCCTATTCTTTATTAATGCATCTATTATTCTATCCCATTCTTTAACACTATTTCATACTTTGTTTCTCAAGTAGAATTATTATTAAATAATAAAAGGAGAGAAAGAGGTATAAACATAAGTGCGGGTTCCGACGTCAGCAGCAAAACCATTTCACAGTACCAAATTCACCTTACAATTTGTTCTCTTGGAGCTGTTCCTCCAGTGACTCTTTTCCCTAACCTGGACACAGGAGTGTAGTCGTTCTACCATGCTATTTATATCCATGTTATTGATCTATCATGTCGGTCTGGATAAACGTGCGCTCTCTTTATATTTATTTAACAGAGTAATCCATAGCAGGTATGTAGTTTTACTATTTATACTAAGTCTGTAGGTGGGTATATCGCACTCCTCCCCCTACTCTGGAAATGAGCTTACAAAACGTGTCTTTAAACTACAAACCGCTTTGTGTTTTACCCTTCTTGCACGGGTCACAGTCAACCTCCAACCTTCTCTTTGATTCCTTATTCAATACCATTTCCAGTCTTTCCCCTCCTTCCTTTGTTCCAACCTTCATTTGTTCCACCTTTCCCGTCCTCGATGAGGGTCTCTCGACGTGGTGAAGGTGGTTTTGTGTTTTCAAGTTTTTATTTTGTAACCCACCACATGTTTGCAGTTTTACAGTTCCGATCCATTACTCTTCAACACTTAACCAACCTTCACCGTAGAACTCCTTAAGCCCCTTGTTTTCCAGCAAGTTGTGATATGTCCCCTCGCCCATAATACTCGCTGTTTTCCTGTTGAAGTCTCGGTGTAAAGCTTGTATACATTGCTTGCACTACTCACTGTTCTTTAAGTAATTTTTGGTGTCTTTAGTGTTGCCCGCCGCTATACCATTGCTCTGAGGGTGGTATGGTGGTGTAATATGTTCTATTCCTCTGTCCCTCAGAAATCTTTAAATTTGTTGCTAACCGCACCTTATCGTCCAACTTCCGGATAACCGTGGGTGCAAACACTCATTTAACACCCGGATGGTGCACCAGCACTGGTATCTTTAACCACCGTATTCAGTCCACGTGAATATCGTCAACAATAACAATATAATATATCCGTTCAATGGTCCAACATGGTCCAGATGATTGCGACCATGGGGGGGTGCTTCCCAGTTTCATTCTTCCTAGTTCTGTTGGCAGTTTCTCTTTCAGCTGTTCTCAATATCCTTGTCAAGTTTGGCCACCATACATATGATCTAGCCAGGCTTTCATCCCTATTCCAGGTGTCCTTTATGCAATAAGCTAAGTTTTTTGCCATAGTAGCACAAAACCATCATTATTTAATATGCATCCATGCACACAGCAGTCCTCTCTGGCAATCCAGTGCTATGACTTAATTCACTGGGGCATCTAGAGCCAAACTTTCTTATCCAATTTATCAATTTCATGAATCCTTTATCATTCCTAGTCCAGTGTGCTATGGCGTTGCTATTTATCCCTTCTGGATTTAGGCGTCAATGAGTTTATTTCCTTTATTTCATAAGATTTCC
Organism: Epiperipatus broadwayi; assembly: GCA_028023455.1. Taxonomy (NCBI): domain Eukaryota; kingdom Metazoa; phylum Onychophora; class Udeonychophora; order Euonychophora; family Peripatidae; genus Epiperipatus; species Epiperipatus broadwayi. The sequence continues at coordinate 1,600,183 of JAQFVV010000178.1, read as the reverse complement.
TTTACATCTGGCAATCTGGACAAAGCATCCATGACTGCTTTTTCCGGGTTTGTAATCGTGAAATCATAATGCGACAATATATCTATCCATCGTAACATACGTTGACGATTCATAAACATTTTTACACAGCCAAAATTCCGTTAGAGGCATGATCGGTATAGTCGTGAATTCCATCCATATGCATATGGTGGAACTTCTTACCAAACACGCTAAAGCTCCTATCCACTTGACGTAATTTTCTCAGCTGGTGTTAGTCTCTCGAAGCAAACGCAATAGGATGTTCACCTTCATAACATGGATGAGAGAGGACAGCTCCATCCGTATTCATCCTGCAGTAATACATAATTCCCAGTCATTCCGATAATGCACTAACAAACTTCCATGTCAGCAAGTCTTTGCATTTCAAAAGCTTTATTTGTTCGTGCTCCATATCCAACATTGTTTTTCTTTAACAACATGTATAGCGTGATACACATGTGATTTCCAGCTAAAAACTTTCGTAGAAATTTAGCATCCTAAAAAGCTTGAAGTTCCTTCACCTTGGGGTTTTCTGGCTTTTTATGTTTTATTTCTGGGTCTGGGTCCTTTCAGTTCAATGTGTCCAGAAATTATTTCCTTCAGACCATATACACTTTTCTACGTTTAATTTCGCTTTAGCTTGGTCTAACTTTGAACAAACTTGATCCACACGCTTTTCAAGCTCGTTTTCTGTCTTGCCAATGACGAGAATATCGTCCAAGTACGGGATTACCCCGTCCATTGCTCTAAAAGCATATCCATTTTTGCTTGAAACACGTTTGGTGCGATCGTTATTCCATACGGTAATTTATTGCACTTATATAAGCCTTTGTGCGTGGTTAACATGAGTAGCTCTGCCGTCTCCTTAGTTACAGGAATCTGATGAAATGCTGTTTTCAGATCTATTTTTGCAAAATTTTGCCTTCTGTAATACGCCAATATTTCTCGCACATTTGGAGCGGGATAAGCTCCCTTATTTATATATTTATTTATTGTGAGACGATAATCTCCACATAACCATAAACTACCCTCTGGTTTCACAATCGTCACTATCGGGGTCGCCCCGACGACTCTTCCGTAGGTGTGAGAACTCCTTTAGCTCAAGTCATTTAATTCTTTCTCTACTTTTTCTCTTATCGCAAACGCACTTTTCAGGTTTACATATAATTCCTTTTGCGTCTTTCACTAGTTCAATATCCACTGTCTAGTTCTAAATTCCGCACTCCAGGCCTAAACAATTCCGGTATCGCTTTTATGGTAGTTTCTATACGGACCTTTTTTAATATTTCCACACGTATTCCCAAACCAACCAATTTCTGCCGAGTAACAGCTAATATTATTTTTACTATATATAATTCTAGGAACTTATGTCTTTTATGTCACTGCACATGCTTCCCTTGAATATTTATTCTATTTCCGTTTATATCCGTGCAAACATCTGCTTTCCGTAGCTTTAAGTATTATCCCATCTTTTTTATTTCATAGTCTTTATGTGATATAATTGACAAGCCACACTGTCCACTTCCATTGTCATCCGTTTATTGAAATTTGCAATTCTACCCATGTTATCAATTTGGTGTCGTCATTTCTAATGGCCTTGATAGATACTTCACGTCCACCTCACTCCGGGCTTGTAATCTGATTTTTTCTGGATATTCGCGTCTCTGGAATGACACAAGCTCTAAGTGCCCTCTAGTGTTACACATCCTCAAACTTTGTCTTTATATCTCAATTATTTTTCAAGTGTCCTATTTTTCCCACAATTACATGTTTGTTTCTTACTGTACCACTGGAGTCCGCTATTATTTCTTTCCCTTTCTATACTGAAGGCTATTTTTCTAGGATTTTTGGTAGTGTACTCTGATCCATATTTAAATGGCCTCCTTGCAAGCATTTTCCATGGCCGTTTTGTAATTTAAATGGAATCACTAAAAGCACTTTCCTAAATTTATCATCTGACATGCCATATAGGAATTGTTCTAACAGAGAGTCATTTATTTCTTGTCAATTACAATCCTTCGCTAATTTTCTCAATCAGGTCGTAATCCACATATTTTTCCTGCGGTAATTGCGTTCTGCTTCTTAATCTCAGACGCGCTATCCACTTTGATGTCTTCGATACGAAATATGCATTTAGTCTCTTTATGAACTCCTGGTAAGGTAGGTCTTCCGGACGCTTTGGATCGGTAAGCCTATTTGCCAATTGGATCATGTCTTGACCCGTGAAATATAAAAGAGTAGCAATTTTATAGCGGTCCTCTTCGATTTTGTTTATGAAGAAATAATATTCCACTTGTGCTATGTAAGTTTTCCAGGAGTCGCTGTTATTTACATCGAACTCACGTATTGCTGTACCTGCCGCCATTTTTTTCTTGTGCGTCACTTAACTTACGATTCTATCCTGACGACTGCGCCACTCTGCTATGTCTGAGGGTTACTCTATGAGAGAGAACCAGTCAGCAAGCATAATAATAATCCAGAGTTTTCACAGATAGCAAATTATCACTCTTACAATTAGAGGATGGGTTCTTCTTGGAGACTAGATATCCTTCCAAGGCGTTGACTACTTTTACACACATGAACCTGGACACAAGAGAGTGTAGATTGTTCTACCATGCTATTTATATCCATGCTTATCGATCTATCATGTCTGGTCTGGATAAACGATAGCAGCGCTCTCTTTATATTTATTTAACAGAGTAATCCATAAGCAGGTATGTAGTTTTTACGTATTTATACTTAAGTCTGTAGGTGGGTATATCGCAATAAGTAAATCCATTATTCCATGTTTCTAAATGTTTGGAAATCCAAGTGATAAAAAATATAAATCCCTCCCCTTCCCTATTGTTTAGCTTTTTATTTTATTCATATATTTCAAAATAATAAATAAATAAGGAAGTTTTTATTATTGGAGACTACATTTATCATTACTAACCAGTTCAAAAGTCTAGATGAATTTCTACTATTCCCTTCCCATATATCATGCAATTAAATTCAAGAAATTTTATTAATTTTTTATAATTATTAAGAATAATTTCCTTTTTTTTGTATTTATCATTAGGATTAATAAGCAATATCATTAATAATTTTTTTTAATAATAAAACAAATAAATAAGATTGTGTGTAATTAAATTTATTCTGCCCACATACATATACATTCCATTTTTTATAATCACATTCCATATCCATAACTAATACAAAAATTATAATTATTATTTCAATGGATACTTTCCAAAACACAGTTATATTAATTAATTACCTACAAGAAAACTATTTTCTTTTATAAACTATATATATCATTAAAAACCAGTTAACACTTAGAATATCCCAATATCAATAACAATCAACAATTTCAAACTGTTATCAAGGCAACCTCCTTTTAACAATATAATAATAACAATTAAAATATTAAACCAGCAAGAGGGTTGCATTAGATCCTAAGATCTAGATGCACTGCTCTCAGATCCAAAACTCCTCATTGCCGAAGGCCACAAGCCAGAAACTAGTCTGGGGATATTGGATTAGTAGGCATTAGATAGGGATTTTATGCACAAACCTTCTGGCATCCATTGATTACTCTGTTTTGCACAGGTGGCACTAGTATATGGAGTTTTGCTTTGCTTTGTTTATAAACAATTATGTGCTAGTATTGGAGATATGATCATGTGATGCTTGCTGGTTTAACACCAATCCTGCCTAATAGGGTAGTGGTGGCCATGGTTGTTAAAGAGCCAAAGACACCAAAATGTATGGGTGCTGAACTGAGTTCAGACTATATGACTATATAAGCTGTTGAGCTTAGATTGAAAATATTTTTTGTGTTTTCAATTTCATGCTCATAGTTTTGTAGTTAAGTAGAGATAAAAGGTGGTTGCTAGAGGGTTGCATTAGATCCTAAGATCTAGATGCAGTGCTCTCAGATCCAAAGCTCCTTGCTGACGAAGGCCACAAGCCAGAAACTAGTCTGGGGATATTGGATGAGTAGGCATTAGATGGGGATTTTATGCACAAGCCTTCTGGCATCCATTGATTACTCTGCTTAGAACAGGTGGCACTACTATATGGAGTTTTGCTTTGCTTTGCTTAATTAAAATATTAATAATAACAACAACAACTACAGCAACAACAACAACAACAACAATAATAATAATAATAATAATAATAATAATAATAATAATAATAATAATGATGATGATGATGATGATGATGATGATGATGATGCTATGATTAAGATTTGAATAGAAAATTAGATTACTATTTATTTTGTAAGCTGAAGATATTGCAAATCTTTACATCACTTAATGATTGATTGAGTTTGCATCAGTGAAAATGTATTTTCAGTAAAAAAAGCTTGTATGGGATACATATATTTTATACTGGAAGACACCTCATAATTTGATAAGAAGCTCCAGGGATGTGTTCTGCAATTTTTTTTAAAAAAAAATATCATCTACACGTATACTCAGATACATTAATCAATTTATATATTCTAAAAATTGCCATAATATGTTATTGCTAGAAGCTATTTCAATTATCTATTATCACAATTACACAGGTTTTTACTTCAAAGCATTATATATATAATTTTTTTATAGTTTTTTTTTATCTGTTTTCATTCTGTTTAATATACTTTTGATACCAAGCAACATAATTATAGCTGCATTATTTCATTCAGTTAACTGCTTTTATGCTATTTATTTAATATTCCAATTTATATAACGGATAATTTACATAATTGAATATTATTAACTCTCTTGTTTGTCACATTGCTTTAATTAGTCATTTATCATGAATTCTTTATATTCCCCTTTATTGTGAATCAAACTGTATTCAATTTTTTTGTGTGTAGTTTAAAAACACAGAAATATATTATGGGTTTTCTTTTGTTCATTTATATAGACTGCGCTATTATTGTGGTATTGTTGCTAATTTTTCATAATATAGGGTTGTTCTTTGTGAACCATTGCATTGAACTTTGCAAATTATTTGCAAGATTTTTTTTTCTTCTGTAGTTTACCTTTGATATTATTAATGAATCCATTGAGATTGGATGGTGTTAAAAAACTGATATTTTACATCTGTTTAGCATTTTAAAAAAAATCTGCCATATTTAGAATGTAAGGTATTGTAATATGTGGTTGGATATCACTTTGTCATTTTAGGCTTTGTTTTATTTTGTTGTTAAATCTTTTAATTTCTTTGTTGAGTGTGTCTTGGCTGGAACCTTATGCTGTATATTCTTTGAGATATGCTTCAACATATCAATAAAGAAATACCTAATATATTTACCATATATCCAACTGGTGAAATATATAAATTAGCCCATTTAAACAAGACATTTACTTATTTAAGTAATACATAGACATTATGGAAATAGAAAACTAAACACAACAATACAGCTATGATTATGTTGCTCGGCACTGAAAATGCAGTCTGCAGAAAAAGGAAAATAGACCAATGTAGAAAAACACACTTCATCAAACATACACATATACAAGTTATTAGAGGAAACAAAGTTACAATAAAATTATATATATATATATATACCAGAACATTATGGTTCATGGGTTTAAATCCTAAAATGTTTATTTCACTAAAAATAAATGGGCATTTTCTTTAATAATAGTAAGAAAAATTTTAAATTGTATTTTTTATTGTAGTTAATTAATAGGTTCCAAATATCAGTAAAGTTCCAAATATCTGTAAAGTTCTGTGTTGCAATATAATTCAAATAAAGTCTTCAACTTTAGTAAATATTGAAAAAACAAAAGAAAAAAACAAAAATAATAACTTTGTAACATTTTTTTTTTAAATTTGAAGTATTTAATATGAAGGAATTTTTTGTTGCAAACTATCTTTGTAATTACAGATAAACAGCAACAGATCTAACAATTTAGTTCTTTCACAAATGATGAAATTAGATGAATTAAATTCAAAAATAAAGATCAGTACAACTTATGTTAATAAAATTTTTATGTTTTTTTTTTTTTAATTCGTCCTAAAAATTGATGAATTTGAATACTTTAACATTGTAGTTCAGTATAATTTAGCTAATTCTACTTAAATATGACAAAACCAGTAAAAAAATTCATTTAAAATATAGTATTGTACACCAGCATATTCAAAGATTTGTTTTAGCTGAGCTCTAATAAAAAAAGAAAAAAAGAAAAATGTCATTAACTTTTAATAATATCATCTACAAAGCTGGAAGTGTATTACCAATTATTATTATCAGACTAATGAATGAGATATAAATATTGTATATAACTGTTTTATTTGGTCCACATTTGTATATGAATCACTATAAGATTTTGGACTGCATTATGTATCATTTATTAAAAAGTTTGAACTATGTATTGATATAATAATGTAGCACTTGATTGAAATAAAAAAAATAGTTTCTGTTAATTGACATTCCTCACTAAAGATTTATTAATGTTTACTATGCATAATGGGTAGCCATTTCCCCTTTTATGCTATATAAATTAATAGTCTGAATCAAATTGCCTAATATTTTGATTCAGAACTCATTTTTAATATAATTATATACATCATATTGATTTTTCCTTTTTTGCATTTGTAATTCAAATTTGAACAGTTTATTTATTTGCATAATAAAGTAGTTTATTTCTTCTCTAGAATATCAAGCTGAGTACACGTTGGGTGAAATTCACCATAATTTTTTTTTTAAGTGTCATAGCATCGGCCGGGACGCGAACCCGCACCTCGAGCAACTGCCTGCAAGTGCAAGACAGTCACGCTGACCTCTCGACCTAAACTTTACTAAGACACACAGATTTAGGTTATATCTATATAAGACATATTTTGTGGGTTCACCCGTGTTAAAAAAGTTAAATATTGATATACAGACGTTTTTTTTAATATTTATATATCGACGTTTTTAATGTTTTTTTTCAAATCAGTGATTGTAGCGCCTCTACAATCATCGTTCTACCTTTTATCACCCAGGAGATGACTTGTGTGAATCATGTCGAAACGTCGGTATAGCAATATTTAAATTTTTTAACATGGGTGAACCCGCAAAATATATCTTTTATATATGCAACCCGTGAAAATCTTCGTATCAACATATATAAATACACACTTATGCAGATGAACAAACGTATACAAATATGAATTATATAGATCAGAAACCACGTCAAAATTGTAACATTAATGATATCATTTGAAAGATGTTTGTAGATAATTTTCACTCTTCATTAATGATGGTATATATCAAAAGTTTTGCATAAATATCTATGCCTTTTTATATTAAAAATAGGAATTTTTGCCATTTACTTATGTCTAGAGTCACTTGTTATAAGATTTGCATACTGAAGTGAAAAGTAAATAGAGAATCACATGCAAATTCCAGAATGGTTTGGGATATTAGTCATCATCATCAGAAACTTTCTATTTTTACAAATGCACCTAACAATCATTTTTAACAATTCAAAACAAAGCAAAACTCTCCATACAGTAGTGTGAACTTGTGCATCTTGGTGCAGTGCTCTCAGATCCAAGGCTCCTTTCTGATGAAGGCCACAAGCCAGAAACTAGTCTGGGGATATTGGATGAGTAGGCACTAGATAGAGATTTTATGCAGAGGCCTTCTGGCATCCATTGATTGCTCTTGTTGGCACAAGATGACACTACTGTATGGAGAGTTTTGCTTTGTTTTGAATTGTTTAATAACAATTATGTGCTAGTATGAGATAGTGATCATGTGATGTTTAGTGGTTCAATCATTTTTAACATAGATAATGCAATTATTAAAACTAAATATATGAATCTAAACTGATATGCTTGTACAGTTACATAGGAGAGAAGTATGTCTAGAAAATATATAGTTTTGAGTTAAGTATTAGCCTTTGTAGCAGCATAGGTTTCAACATGTCTAGGCCACTTGCTGTAAGCTTTGCTAAGTAATAATATATTTCTAATGATTCTACTTAATAAATCCCTATTCTATGCTATAAGATCTCTAAACTTGAAAGATTTTGATCTTGTCACAATGGAATTGAACATTTAGAATTTAATACATGTTTTTCATAGCTACTCCCATTTATCTTTCTTTTATATTATCAAGCTATCAGTAGAAACCAGAAAACATAAAGAAAAAAAAATAAAAACATTTATATGTTTCTTGTTTTGAGCCAATAACTTGGTAGTACAAAAAAGAGACATATGGTAGCCGCTAAAAATAAGTGTATTTGTTTCTAAAGATCCAGGAGCATAGTTCAATGATCTAAAGCTCTTCAAAGTAGAAAACCATAAGTTTGAAAGTAGTCTAAGGAAATTTGATAAAACATCACAGAATATGGATTTATTAAACACTATCATCTGGAATCTATAATTACTGCCAATATTTTACAGCAAATGGCATAGTAATGATAAAAAAGTATGCTGCTAAAACAACAAAATGTATGCTGAAGTCATGTAAGAAGAACACGTGATGTTATCTCTTCTGTGAGTAGCTTCATGTTAGATTTAATCATGGAAAAGATTTAGTAATCGAATTTGCACTGATGGTTTTTATCAGACTAAAACTAATCTTACCAAAACATATTTATTGGAGCAAAACAATATTAATGTAACTATATAAAATGTTTTCTGGGATTTAAAACATGAAGGTTTACTGTAAGCGCATAAATTACAGACTTGTAAAAGTTGCTATTCATTGCGTACTTACTCAACCAAAGTTTTTCATTGATGAATATAATTTGAAAAGCAATTAAATGGTACGACTGTCTAGCATGAATTAATATACAATGCATAGTTAAAGTGTAAAACAAATAAAGGAATTTTTGGTTTTGATGCTTATTTAAATAGATGACTCAAATAATCATAATTGATAACTGAATAGCAAAAGTGTCTTCTGATCTTATAATTGAATAATAGAGTGAAAATAACGATGGTGGTGGTGGTGCGGGGGGAGGGGTAATACTAGCAAACCTTGTCAACTGTCAGATAATTTTTTTTTTGCATTTTATCCTCTAAAACAAATATCCATTTACGTATGAATTAAGCATAACTATTTCGTTTACTATAGATGAAATATCTAAAAACAAATTTTAAGCTTGGTTACAAATATTCAGTTATCTAATTCGTGTAGTTTGTTGGTTTTTTTTGTTTTATGTATATCAATATATAAATTCGATTGCTTCTCTTTGGATGTTTTATATAAACACACACACACACATACAACACACACATACACATATATATATAACGAAGATTTTCTTGGGTTACAGAATACGTACTCCTACTTATGAAATGTATAAAATCCGAATAATGTCTTTTATATACATATATATAGGTGTGTGCGCAAATATTTTTTTTATCCATAAAAATAAAATAAATTATTGTATTTCTAAATAAAATCTTTAACGGCATGTTCATAGAATTTAATTAATTAATTGTTAAAGTCGTTAAGAATGCTTTAAACATGTATAAGGATGCCAGCATTGTTCCCGCTATAATTTAATATTTATAAGTAATATCATAAAACAATATGTGTTGATGTGCATTACGAAAATAATGTAAAAGTATGTAGTAAGGTAAAATAGGAAATGGAAAATCATCATCATCCCCAACCATAATTGTCAATGAACATGAGATAAATTAGTATTGTAAATATAAACTACTTCATCAATTATAAACATTACCTGATCACTGCCATTCACCATCAAATTTTATCAGCTATCCATTGTGATAGTAATTAAAAAAGGTACACTATATAAAATTTTAGGTTCAACTTCATACACATACTAAATAGTTAAAATAACCATACTTAAATATATCAAAAATGTTGGTATTATTATACCAAAGTGGATCATCATCATTGTTTAGCTACATTAGACACCATCAGTGTATTCACCATCTATAACCTAATCATCAAATCTATAAAGTGAGTGTAATTTAAAGGTGATTTGGATTATTTGTACCATCCAAATAATTCTACAGAAAACTATCTGGATGTCCAAACAATAATGCGCATACTCAGCACACACACACACACACACACACACACACATATATATATATATATATATATATATATATATATATAATGGAAGTATTTAATGTTAACCTAACAATAATTTTGGTGTTAATGACTCTCCAGTTAATCAAAATGAAGTTTTTCATAATAAAATACACAATTATAAGAAAGGTAAACCACAATTATATTTCATGATTATTTTCTCTACTCCAGGCTGGAATTCATTAATGTAATATTTGAGATATATCACCTCCCACCTTCAAAAACAGATTATATTCAGATAATTAACATGCTATACTTGATGTTAAGTGTTCCCCCTAAATTAATTTTCAAGATATTTACTAAATATAGAATTATCAATTTTTTTTATTAAATTATGAGGTAGTTAGTTTATACTATTATTCAACATCTAACATTAATTAAACTTGTGAAAATTTAAACACAGATTTAATAAGAATTAAATTGTCAACAGTGGACATTTATCTCCCACTCAATATCTATAATTATTTCCAATAATAAGCACATAATATTTAAGGGCAATTGCATACTTATAGGGATGGGTTAAATTGTGTCATGCCATTATATTAGATTTTATTTAATTATGAGGGCCTTAGTTATCATATCAGCATCATTATGAACCTGATTTTTATTAGTGTTGTTTACCCTTGATAACATAAAATTCATGTCTTGCTTTGACAAAACTAAGACCCGGAGGTCTTGGATCATGTTGTAAAGGCATATTTCATAATGGAGTTTGGAAACATTGACTCCAGGATCATGTCAGGTTGTAGTTAGGCTCTACATAAGACATCGGAAATCCGACCATGGAATTCCTACCAACCATTTTTTCAGGCACCGTTTGTCATAAATAGAGGCAATATCTCATTCATTTTAGTCAATGAAGCCTCTCATCCTAAAATCAGACACAACCTTTCTGGCATTATCTTGTAGGTCAGCACCACAATTATTAATTGATACTTATATTGCCCATTATTCATCTATAAGTCGTAATGCTGTGATTTTGTAAACTATCCTATTCTTTCCTTTTATATATCTCATAAGTAAGAAAGCTCATGTTAAAGCTACTTTAAGCCATCCACCTGCTCATTAAATGATCTTTAGATACACTATGTAATAACCTCCAATAAATGCTGTCAAATGAGAATTATTTGATAAAATAAACAAATAACCATTTCTTTTTAAATGAATGATGAAGTGTAATTACTAACTGAATAATCTTGGTAATTTATGAAATGTTTTATGTATGGTTATAATAAATTAATAAAAAAGAATTGTATAAATCAAATTCTACTTTGTTCAGTAAGGTCAGTTATTGTCAAATCATAGCATTCAAAAATCTAAAATCATTGTAATTTTGATACCTTACATTAACATATTAAGCTGCAATAGACTTGATTATTTAGTGATTTTTATTCATCTATGTAACCTGTATTTGCATATTCTTTAATTATTAATCTATGTGGTAATATGTAACCTTTAGAATATGCAAATCACTACCAATAATTAAGTGAAACCCAGATGTTATTAATTATGTATATTTTAATAGATTCACCACTGTATTTATTTAAAGTATATTACACATATATATTGTAATGGGCTGGCAGATTTCTCAGGAGATAGGGGAAGAGCATCTTAATATGGTCAGACTTTTGGGTCTTTGGATAGGATGCAAGTGATTATGCAATGAAATGCATAACCTATGATTGTATCTACTTTCAATAGACTAGCTCTACATGTTTTTATTAACCTAGATACAATTTCAGTCAGTTTATCCATTTCTCACCCCTTTCTAGCTTTGTTATACCACAGTATTCGAACTCATGAAGTAATTGCTTGGACTCTCTTATCAGGGAAAGAGATCACACTAATAGCAGTTATTGAACCTCTATATAGATGATAATTGATTACCAAAAATCCTATAAACATATCCAAATCTCATATGATATAAAACAAATTGTGTATGTTCAATATATGTATTAAAATTATAATAATCAACTTGATTATGACTATTTATTCTTTCTAAAATAATGGGATAATATTGATATGCATTAGAATAATTACAATAATAATGTTTATAATGGGTATGAATAAATAAGAGCTATAAAGCTGATGGTGGACATGGGAATAATGATGAGCTAGAGACCAAATTAAAATAAAAAATTATATAAACATTTATTGGCTAAAATTTTTCTTATTAAAGAAAAAAAATACATAAACTATGAGAAAAATTTTGATTGAACCTTCTCTTTTATAGTTAACTCAAAAAAATGGAGTCTTGGACAAATCCAAAGGCTACAATATATATATATATATAAAATACATATTTTATATATTCGAATATATATATATATACATATATATATATAATTCGAATATACATATCCATCTTTGTATTCAAATTTTTAAGCAGTAAAAAAAGCTTTACCATGGAAGGCAGAAGACAGTATAACAATTAATAACACTTTTAGATCATGCATAGCTTTTTTAAATATATGAACCATGTCATTTTCCATTGTTGAGCAGACATAATATATATAATATGAATTAAAACAAACATTTGTGGACATTTTAAATTTTATTTCTACAGTTGGTTGCTATGTGATTAGATTCAAATTTAATCATTGTTTCCTGAGGTTTATGTAAAAAATTTTGGTAGAGTTTTTTTAGTTAGTGAAACATAACACATGTTTTATTTCAGGGTTAGTATACATATAATTTTTCCCTATTTGTTTAATGTTTTTACTGTTTTTTTAATTAAAAAAAAGTTATTGTAAATTTATATGTTGGAAAGGAAAAATGCTAATATTAATAAATTGCTTGGCAATTTATTGGTTAAGCAAATATGTTTATGTGGCTCATCTTATTGGCAGAGTGCTTAAAACATTGGTTGGTGGGTCAGGGCTGTAATTCATCATTACAACATCCCTCCACTTACTTGGTTAAAATTCTGAATTATTGATAGAATTTTAACACTTACACATAAGTACATGTTTTTTTAATGCTGGCTCAAGTTGGGTTTCAATGGAGGGTTTTAAAAATTACTCCAATGTTGCTTAATTTTATCAGCTAGCTTCTCACATTATTTTATACTTTCTTTTTATGTCTGAGTCATATCATTTAAAGTGTGCTTTTGATGATTATGTGGATGAACAATTAACAGGTAATATGTCTCTATTTAGACAGCACAAGCTTATTTTTTAGCCTTCATTTTGCTGCTTTTTTGAGTCTTATTGGATTTTTTGAAGGACTAACTAAATATTAGAGCATCCACCACTCTGTATGGAATGACTCTTCAATCTCGGTTAATGTCAAGATAACCCAAAGCTTTTAAAGCATTAACCTGGGTAAACCCTCATCAAAATAATAATAATAATAATAATAATAATAATAATAATAATAATAATAATAATAATAATAATAATAATAATAATAATAATAATAATAATAATAATAATAATAATAATAATAATAATAATAATAATAATAATAATAATAATAATAATAATAATAATAATAATAATAATAATAATATCCTTAGTAGTGCAATTTTTTCATAAATCACTTATATATACACTTTTTGATATTACCTTTATCACTTATTATGCTTTAATTGTCATTCCTTGTTATTATTCTGAGTTTTGCATTGTACTAGGCAACTGTATGATCATGAGGAGATTACATAATATGGTTTTAAGATACAGGCATTATGTGTTCCTTGTACCTCTTCTCCAATATCAATCCAATATGCATTGTGACCAGATTGTTTTACAATTGTAAACAGTCCTCCATATTGTTTGAAAAACTTATGTTGCATGTTATCTAGGGATTTTCTTATATGTGGGTCTATATCAAGACTTTGTCTTCTATTTTATAATTGTAATACACCTTTCTTTTTATCTTTGTTTCTTTGGTTAGCCATTTTCTTGAGTCTTTCATATGCTTGTAATTTTTCCCTTTCTATATTTATTTCTGTGGGATAAATTGGTATAGATATGAGTTAGTGTACTCATTGATTCTCTTACATATGCATACTTTTTTAATAAAAAAGCATTATATTGTGGTCAGTTGCACTTTTGTGCTATTAGGTTACCTTATACCATATGTTTGGTTTTATTGACCATGACTAATGCTTTAGTGAAAAAAATAATAGATTTATCTATTCATGCCCTAACTGTTTTTTGTATGTTTGTTATGTTTATAACCTCATTGGTTAACTAGTATATGTATATTAAAATAATGTATTTGAATCTTCTTTATCTTTGGGTTGTCCAGTGTACAGGTTCCAAATTGCAATCTTTGAGGTTCATCCCTATATTGGCTTTTTAAGCACTAGCATTTCTATGCCTGATGAATATGAAATCTTCATATGTGTTGCATAGTTTATGAAACTGGAAATATCTTTGTTCAGTGGTTTAGGATGTGGAATTCTCTACCATGTTCCAATTGTTTTGTCTATCTGGGTCATTATGTTGATAGTAGAGAGCATTTAAATGTCACAGTGCATTTAAGGTACATTTTCCTAGATTCTACTTCTTGTTAGATGAACATACATTTCTGACTGATACATTATATACAGATAATTAATTTGATATTATATAAAGTGGATCAACATATAATAATCACATTTACTTGGCTTCCTTTTTAGGTGGGACAGGTTTTAAACTTCATGCATTGTAAATTTTTTGCATTCTTTCTAGGGTTGAGGAAAAGATGGTGTTTTCTCCTACCTTTTTAAAAACTTTCTGGAAATGTGTTTTTGAAGATAGCTGACATGAGATGTTCTTACAAGTACATAAATGTGTACTTTAAAAGAATGTGGCCTAGCATTAGACAAACTGACCCATTTTCCACTCATTTTCTTTAAATTCATATTGGCTTTTTGCTGGTTATCCCCTGGATTTACATCCTCTAAAATAACAAATAAGGGAGTTTTAATAAGCAGTGATTCCATATTTCCTAAGTGAAACCAGATTGGGGTGAGATTAGTAAATTCATTGATTGTGCCTTTTATGTACTGTATAATTTGAGATAATTTATTTACCCACTGCCGGTGATTTTCATCTAGGTAAACCCTGAACAAGCTACTCAACTCCCTCATCCCCTGCTCACATGTATTAACTTGCAGATTTCTTATGGAACTCATAATGTGTTTCTTATTATTCCGGTGAATCCATCTTTTCAAAGCTTTGTAGCGGTGGCATTGTCAGACAGGATCGAATTCAGCTTACCAACCAAGAGAATGTAAAATATGTCCATACACCTAACTATATTCCTAGCATCAGCTTTAGTACCAGGTATGCAGACACATACTTAGTAAAGATGTCATACATAACCAGTGTAAATTTTTGGTGATTGAAATGGAAGCTCGGCTTCCTGAGTCAACTAAAACATTAATAAAAATTCCTGCAACGAGGGGAGAATTAGTCACTTGATTGTCTTCTAAAAAATCAACCTCCAGATCAATTGTCTCCAGCTGCCATATCATCTTGTCCCTTTTATATTGTTTATAAGAACCCCAGAGTGAAAAACTGTTCCATGAGGTTCTCTTTAGTTTAAATCACTTGTTTTGCTAGTACTTTGGTTGATAATTTTGGAAGTAATTTGGACATTTCTTGTAGAGGGTTTGTTAGCCCCTACTTTTTTAATTCTACTTGTTGGCCTACTTACAAGAGTTGTTTTCACAGCATAAGAACTAATTCCAAACTTAGGATGATCTCTGGAGTCCCTACCATTAAACTTATATTGTATAGTTGACACACCCATATGACTAGAGTATGGATATATCTCTCTAGTTATTTTAACTTTATTTTCTAAACATCTCTCACTCATTTCTAGTGATTCTAAAAGCTTAGTTACTTCTTCAAGAGTGTGGTGGTTAGCATCAGTTAAGATCTGTTCTATTTGGTGTGGTAAATTGTGCCTAATTCTAATTATTTGGAATTCAGATAGAGGAAATGCAGTCAACATTTTTAGCTTTACTGCCTAACTATGGAAATATTGCATATAACTTTCTTTTTGATGGCTATATTTTTTGGGATATTTTGTTTCTGACATTATCCTGCCTATCCTCTCCCCAAAAACTATCTAAGATTAAATGTCTGTAATCTCCATATGTTCATGATCATTTAAAAAGTGACTGTCACCAATCTTTTGCTGTACCCTATAAGTGATTCATAGCTATAGCTAGTTTTTCTTTCTCAGTTAACTGACCTAATATAAACAATTCTTCTAAACTTTGTAAATATTGCCCTGGGGTTTCTACATTGTCTCGTTTCTAAGTTTTTATGTTTAAAAATTTGGTTGTCATTAAACTAATACTACCTTTATCTAACCTACATGAATAATTTTTTCCTTGGTTATCTTCACTTTCAAGAGTACTTGTAGCATTTACCTTACCAATTTGCCTACTTGTATTATTACTGACCTAAATAATGTGTGCCAAGCTATTGTCTTGAGTGGGCAGACCTCCCTGATATCAACAAGTCTGGCAATGCCTATTTCCTCACCTTTATGTGTCTACATTTCCTAACCACCTTGATCCAATAAGCTAATTTCATTCTCTGTATGAAATTCATTATTGATTTCGTAAGTAAACTCCCTCTGCTCATTGTTTATTTTGTCTAGCTGGTTTATAAGCATGGAAGTAAGTTCGACCTCTTTATCTGGCAACTCTCCAACTTTCTGAACCACTGTTACTAACTCTTCCTGCATTTTTTTATATCTTTTTCTAAAGACCATGTAAAATGTTTTACTTTTCCAATTCTATCTCTGACTCTTTTATAGACTCAGAACATTCCTGTTTTATAGCTAGTAATCCCTATCTAACTTAGTTTGTATATTAAGGCCTGTCTGCCTTGCCTACTCTAATGTACTATCTTTATAACTTTCAATTTCCATTCTCAACACTATCTGAACTTTTTCTGTTTGTTGAAATCATTCATCAAAATCTTTTTTTTAAATGTATTGATTATATGGTTAGATTGAACTTCAATGCTCCTGAGTTTTCGATTCAATCCTACCATATGGCTAGCTAATTTTTCATTAGTATCCTCTACCTTCTTTTACAAAATCTCTAGCTTGTACTTAGCTTTACTCTGACTCACTTGACCCTCAATTGTCAACTTGGTGAATCTCAGTTCTAAGTAACCCTCAATTTCAAGTTTATTTTGAGATAATCTCAATTCTATTTCTTCTATAAATTCTACGTTAAGCCTATTGTTAGAAAGATCCATCCAATGATTCTTTCATGTAATCTCCCATCAAACTCCCTATTTTCATGAGTAATATTTTCTATGGCCTTCTCTACTCTATTATCTACATTCAAAATTTGAGCCCTACACTGACTCTCAAGCTCATTCATTCTAGTCTCCAGCTTATTATTTTGAATTTCCATTTAGACTAACTCTTAATTCCACAACTTGATTCTCTATGATATTTTTTAATTCGTCACTTAGTCTAGTTTGGCTATCTTTTAGTTCTGCACATAGTATAGCTTGGATATCTTTTAATTCTGCACTTAGTCTAGCTTGGTTATCTTTTAATTCTTTGTTTTGTTTATCTAAGTGATGATTGATATTTCCCATCATTGTCTGTAACATTAATTCAAATCATTGAATATCAGTCATTTTAGTTCATTTTGATCAGTTTTGAAGTTGAAGATATCAGCCTCTATGCTTTCACTTCATCACTTTATAAAAATAAGGACATTTCCTCTAAGGTCATCCATTCTTATTTTCTGGTTGATATGTCTCCATTCTGCTCTTATTAATTTTATATTTATTGATAAAGAATTAGGCACACACATCTCTCCCCCTCCATTAACCAACAATCAAGACTTTCCCAACAACCTACACATTGTTCAACTAATTAGTCTTGACCTTAACAGTTACTACACTTGCTAGATGCCTTGTTTCAAATGTTTTGGGTATCTAGAAATCCAATCATCATCAATAACTAGTTTTTTGACATAATATATTAGTGGTTTATTTTAAATAGACAAGAATTTTACTCTTTTTTTTTTATCAAAATAAACTACAAACTGCAATACTTAATATTATAATAAATTTCTGATATAACCAGTTTCTGGTACCTATAACCTCAATTTTCCAGCTCTTAAATAACTCCCAACACCCATCATTCATCAAACAATCATGTTTGCACACCACTTGTAACCTTTATTTTAGTAAAGCTGATGACAATTACCATCACCAACAACCCATTTTCTCTCAAGCACCCCTTCTATTTTTTAAAAATACAACTTTGTTTATACCACTTCCAACACCACCTCTCATGTGGCCTCCCTCAGGATCAATGGTGATGGGATAGAATATTAATAAAATATATGCCAGGGTGCAAAATTACAACATCAATAAAAATATTTAGGTTAGATCTTATTTCAATAATTTATTTAATAACAATATCTAATGAAGAGGTTAATAAATAATCAATAAATGGAGAAAACACTGTGATTTGAAAGAATTTTTTAGCTAATGTTTTAGTATACTATTTCATGAGAAGAGTGTATATGTGAAAATTTTACATATCAAATTGGTGTTAGACACTTGTACACATGGAAGGACAAAGAATCCCCACCAAGCTAGTGTAACCATAGTTTAGCTCGCTTACTAAGATGTTGATTCCATTTTTATGAAGTATTTAAATCTAGTGGAGGGAATTTCCACTTGGGAATTTTCTACACCATAAGATGATTTCTTTATTGATGGCCAGATGATATTAGGTATACCCATGTCTTCATGTATGACAAGGGATAAATCCTAGCATACCTCAACCTTCATGAAAAGGTATTTTCCCTTACTTGGCTCACTGCCTACCCTCATATTAATGTTGACATTCCTTACAGGTGTATGAATTTCAGATACAGCAAAGTATTAGTTTTAAATGTTGATTACAGGGTCATAAAATTGATTTGATGTCAGAATGAATACAGATAGAATATGTGTGATTATTAAACTAAAACATTATTTTATTTAAATGTTTTAATGAATTAATAAAACCCAAGAATAATAATGAAGTCAAACATTAACCTTAAGAGTTAAATAAGCCCTGAGAATTTAGTAAGCTATGCATATGTAGAATTATCTAGAAAGTATATTTACAGATAGCTGAGAAACTTCACTGGAATGGTAAAATCACTGAAGTATTATTATCATAAGAAGATTGATATAGTTTGTATGCATGTATGATAATGATTAAGCTAAGTACCAATTTCTTAACACTTGAAAGGTAACTAGATTGTGAGAAGACAAGCAATACTTAAAATATATCCATTGTAAATCATAATGGGAAGACATATTAGGTTAAGATAATTAATGGGAAATTATTAAATTTTATTATCAGAAGAATTATCTTTAGAATTAATAAGCATAATTAGAAAATAAATCAGAAATTTAAAGCATTAAGAATTGGGGAAAAATTTAATATTCACTATATCTTAACAATTTCCAGAAATTTCCATTCCTGAATGGGCCAGAATGGTCCTGGTTTCATGTCACTCAAAATCAGTCAATTTTTGAGCTACAGCAAAGATTTTATGGACTTTTTGAAGCTTAAAAAAGTTCCATAAGTTGCTGCCCTCTCTTGTATTATTTTACAAGTAAAAAATAAATACTATTCAGATTTTAGTTTAACAATGGAAGAGGGCAGTTCATTTTTGCAACTGATTGGCTATTAATCATAGAGGACAAAGAAAAATGCTTGTCAATAATTTTTACCGCTATGATTTCTTTTGTTTCATTTTGAAGGTGATAAACAAATGTTTTAGACCATTTTAAAAGTATTTTTTGATATATTATAAATTATTTTGATAAAATATGCTAAAAATAAAATTATTTTACAAAAATATTTAAGATTTTAGTAAAAATTATTTACTTTTCCATAATGTAAAATTGAGAAATAAATCACTGATGTCAGCAACAGTTTTCAGCTGGTTACTAATGTTCATTTTAGATTCATTCCAGATTTGCTGCTATCAAATATTTTTATAATTATAAATAAAAAAATTATTATTGAAAAAACTTTCATTCACTTTCATAACCTGACAAATTATTAATATATTTTTTACAAGTAAAATTAAAGTGAATATAATATTAAAAGATGAATAGATTTTTACAAGTGAGTTTGTGAATTGACCAATTAAAAGTTTAGAGTTTTACCTCACTTGGCCAATAAAATTATTTTTCAGTGAAAAGAGTTAATTAAAAAAAAGAAGAGAAAAAATGAAGGTAAATATTATCATTCTATATCAGTTTTATTATTAGTACTCCATGGCGATTGTGATCCCCTAGTGAGTAAGAATTAAATAGGAATATATTCTATAACATCACAAAATTAGCAGTTTATTTAGGGAATATTTTTTATCATGTGGTTGAATAATCAGGGAAAGCCATGGAAATTATGTAAATAATGTAAATATTATTCTATTTTATTGATATTTGCTAATAAAAAATGTTGTTTTTAGAATAAGATTTTGTATAGGTCTCAGTGGTTTGTGGTTTACTACAATCTAGAAATTTCAAATCCAATCATGCATCAATGCACTGTTATTTATATTTGGAGCATTATTTTATTAAATCACACCAATCAAAATTTATTTAAATGGTTAATTTTTTAAGCTTATGTAGCACTGCAAGACTTAAATTACCAATATTCTGGAAATCATTTAGGATATTAAAGTATAGATTATGAATTGTGGGATGGTTATTGGGTGATAATGGAAGCAGTGGATGGGCATAAAATCTTTTTCCTATCTGCTGTATTCAAACATCTTCCTAGATTAACTTTTTAAGGATTTTTCTTCAGTTATTAAAGTGTGTAATTTATGTTATTTCCACAATTTAATGTACGCTTAATTATTAGAGCTTTAGTGTAAGTAGACATTGGCTGCATTAAAGTCAGCCAAGGTCAACTACAGAGATAATCTTGGGAAAGAGTGTTTATCACCAATAATCCATAGCAGTTTGTTTAACTTCCTGACCTTATTGTTCTAAAACCTGAGAAGAAATTATCATAGGAGATAAATGAGCTAGTACGATGAAAAATTAAGAGTAAAAGAGATAGTAATACAAGGGACTTATGAATGTGAGGATGATGGAGGGATGTATCAGGAAGATGGAGGTGAGCATGGAACTATTTACAATCTGAAACAAAATTTTAATTGTGACATTAATGGTAATGGATGGGGAGTGTGCTGAGAGTATAAATTGTAATGGGAGTGGAGCTTAAAGTTTCTTCTCTCTAATAAATACCAATTTCTAAGATGATTATTATTATTATTATTATTATTATTATTATTATTATTATTATTATTATTATTATTATTATTATTATTATTATTATTATTATTATTATTATTATTATTATTATTATTATTATTATTATTATTATTATTATTATTATTATTATTATTATTATTATTATTATTATTATTATTATTATTATTATTATTATTATTATTATTATTATTATTATTATTACAGCACTCTCAGTGTTTTCTCCATTTATTGATTATTTATTAAACCCTTCATTATATATTGTTATTAGAAATTATTACATAAGTTATTGAAATAAGGTTTAACCTAAATATTTTCATTGAAGTTGCAATTTGGTGCCCTGGCAAATATTCTCATTAATATTCTATCCCATCACCATCGATCCTGAAGGAGGCCCCATGAGAGGTGGTGTTGACATTGGTTTGTCCTATTTTTAAATGTTAGGAGTGGTGCTTGAGAGAAGATGGGTTGTTGGTGACAGTTTACTAAAATAAAGGTTATATATATATATATATGTGTGTGTGTGTGTGTGTGCATTTAATAATAGGTAAATATATTTAATAAATAAATTTGGTTAGAGATTGTTGTAACAGAGTGTATGGGTGTTTTCTTAACTGTAAGTTATCCCTACAACTAATATAACTTTCCCTCCAGAACCAAGCTATTAGGTTATATTTTGAAACTTAGATTTTTTTGCCAATTCACCGTTACATTGTTTCAAATAACTCTTTAAATACCAAGACTATAAGTCAATTTTTTTGTAGTCAAATTAATAATTTTGTACTTACATTTAATTAAATTATAACTTCTTCTTTTGCTAGTTATATTAGCTTTACGTATATTATTTAGATATCTGAAAAATCAAACGATGACATAATTGATACTATTAAATATATAAAAGGTAATAAATGTGTTCCTAATGATGACATTTCTTTATTCATTGATAAGGGTTGTGCAAAGTTTGTTGCTTCTGCTCTAAGCCATATATTCACATTGATTTTACAAAAATATCTTTTTCCTGATATGTATAAATTATCAATGTTGTTCCAATTTGGAAGAGGTATAAAAATTATCCAAAAAACTATATGCCAATGTATGACCAATTATCAACATGGATTTATTCCTAACAAATAACTGAAGACAAATCAGATAATAGTATATGATCACATGGTTAATGCTATAAATGAACAAAGTTATATGGATGTTATATATTTTGATCATAAGGCTTTAAGATATAGTAAATTACAACATAGTATTATCTAAATTAGAATATGTGAGTTTTTCGTTCTCTCTTTTATTATGGTTCAATTTCTAATTAACTGATTGTCCAAATAGTCTGAAATTTACTATAATAAACTGAAGTCCCTTAAGGAAGTATTATCGAATCTATTTTATTTCAATTTATATTTACGATGTATTTCAAATTGTTAGCATTTATATTATTTTTCAGTTTTCTGAAGATAAGTTTTTCCTTAAAATTTGTAATGTCAGCAGATCATATAAAATTGCAGAGTTCTATAAATAGTTTGTTATTTGGTGTAAAAAATGTCAGATGATTGTTAATATGAAAGAAAGCAATCGTTGCCTTATTTTGTAACAAAATATTACCCTTTTTTTGTTATTCCTAGAAAAGATAAGATAAAAGATTTAGGAGTCTGGTTTAATAGTAAAGATTTTTTATTATTTGATATCAATGAAACGATTTTTAAAATGCAATAGAATTATTGGAATTGTAGTAAGGTCAGAAATTTTTTATATAAATTGTCATCAATTTATTTATTGTATGTAATATTTGTTTCTACAATTAACTATTATTTGTGGTTTGTAATTCAAGCACAAAATATTATGAGGATAGATGCCTTAATATAATGGAAAGTTACTTTAAAAATGTAGGTTTACAATTATCTGTGAGTAAGAAAATATGTCTTATGAAAAAAAAAAAGTTGAATGATGTAATGTTTCTGAAAAAGATGTTTTATGTGCATTTATGTATTATAATTTAATCATTATATAAAGATTATAACTTTTTAATATAATAAAAATAATGTATTATTTAAGATTAAAAAAAATATCAAAATTGTAATAGATGCCATGATTAGAATGCCCATGTAGTATAATAAGATGTTTTTATGGATGTTGACATGTTTCATTTGAATTTTCATAATTTCCTTGGAATATGTAAATAAATTCTTGTATTTTTAGATGCTGTACTACAATTAGATTATTGTTAGATTCTCAACAAAATTGAATTGAATAAACATAAATGGTAAGTGTATCATTTACAAAATTTTATATATTCAATTATTCTAAATAAATCATTTAAATAATTTCGTCTTACTCTTTTTAATTTTACATGAATTAGTATTATTTACTAAGGCAATAAATCTTTAAGCGTATGAGCTTGAAAAATGTGAAGGTAGGGACCTGTACAGGTCTTAACCCCAAGCTTTCTCTTTGCTAAGAGAAGAAGAAGAACCTATTTTGGAAGAAGTAGTATGGCAGGGTATAAACAGAAAAGAAAAAGAAAAAAGGGGTGGTGGTATAGGTGTTATATCAAAAAAAAAATTAAATGCTGTTAAATGTCAAGAACATTTGTGGTTTGAAATAAGGTTGGTTAGACAAGAATGGATGGTGGCTGTAGTGTATATTGCCACTGGAGATAGTCAAACTGTAATGGAGTGGAACAATAGTATATACGAATGCCTAGTTAAGGATATACAGAATTTTAAAGAAAAGGGGAAGAGAATAATGGTTATAGAGGATATGAATGAGCATATTGAAGAAATTGATGATGTAGATAATAAGAATGGTCAGTTTTTGAAGGAATTTTGTCAAAGAGTAAATTTGAGCATTGGGAATTTATCAAATGTATATGATGGACAATACACATGGTCTAGGAATAATGTATTTCACACAATAGATTATGTATTGGTAGAGAAAGAGGGAATGGATAAAATACGAAAAATGAAGGTGTTTGATAATGAAGAGAGAGTGTGTAATAGTGATCATAACTTTATTGTAATAGAAATGGTTAGTAATGTAATGGAGGGTAGAAATAAAGGTAGAAATAATAGTGAAAGATGTGGATGGAGAGTGAATGATAAGAATAAGTTGGAAGAGTATAAAATAAAAGTTGAAGAATGGAGCAGTTGGTTGGGGATGAGTATAAGGACTGGTGTGGTGAAGTAGAAAAAGTGGCAAATAGGATTTTACTCGAGAATATGAAGAAGAATAAAAATAATAAAAAAATTAGAGTTAGTAAAAGTGTAAAAGAGAGGAAAAAAGCATGCAGAGAATATAAGTGTGCTATTAAGAATAAAGAAAGTGAAAATGATATTAATGCTAAATGGGGAAAGTACTTGGAAAAGAAAAAGCTAGCTAAAATGGATAATTATAGAGAGAGGATGAAATTAAATAATAAATTGTTGGAGGATATTAATAAAAGTGGAAGAGATGGGAGTAAAAAAATTTGGAATTACATTAAAAGGAGAAATGTAGGGGAAAGAGAGATAGTATTAATAGATGATGAGGGAATAGAATGTAGCTCTAGAGGTGACTAGAGAAAATCTTAAATAGATATGTAATGGATATAGAAAAGATGTTAGATGTGAAGGAATTAGTGATAGAAAACATGAAAGCAGTTAGTAGTGGGAATATTAGGTGAACAAAAAATGAATTGAATGAGGCAGGAAAGAGATTGAAAAGTGGAAAGGTGAGAGGTTTAGATGGATGGGCAGCAGAGATGGTAATGAATTTAGGGCATAGAGCAAAAGCAAAGTTATTATCATATTTTAATAAGATGGCACAGAAGACAGTTTTTCCGGGTAGTTAGAGTAATACAAGAATAATATTAATATTTAAAGGAAAGGGTAAGGATCATAGAAAGTTAAATAATTATAGACTGATAGCAGTAACATCAATTTTATATAAAGTTTTCACATATATGGTAGCTGGAAGAGTTGTAAAATGGATGGAAGAGAATAATGTAGTGGGGGAAATGCAAGGAGGTTTTAGGTCAGATAGGCGTATAGGAGATAGTTTGTTTGTAGTTACACAACTTATGGAGATGAGTAGGAATTCAGGTAGATTGTTATATATGAGTTTTATAGATATAGAGAAAGCATATGATAGAGTAAATAAAAATAGATTATGGGTAAGATTAGCCAATTTGAGAATGGATGAAGCTATAGTAAATATTATTAAGAAATTATATGAAAATAATTATTATATTTACCAATTAGGGGATATAGAATCAGTTAAAGTTAAAAATGAAGTGGAATTAAGGCAAGGATGCCCTATGTCACTGATTTTGTTTTTGTTGTTTTTGAGTGAAATGGAAAAAGCAATAGAAAGACTAGGAAGAGGGGTAGAGATACCATTAATAGGTGCCAAAGGAGTATATACTTTGTCCGGTCTTTTTTTGCAGATGATATCTTTTTATGTGCAGAAAGAAGAGATGATATGGATATTATGTTGAGGACATGTGCAAAGGTGGGTAAAGAGATGGGGATTAAATTTAGTGAAGAAAAATCAAATATAATGATGGTTAATACTGGGGAAAGAGAGGATGTAGTTTTTTTATTGGGGGATGTAAAGTTAAGTGTGGTGGATAGATATAGGTATTTGGGAATCATCTTATGTAATCAGGAAAATTGCTTGGTTGAATGGGAGAAAAAATTGGTAAATGAAGCAAAGAAAAGAAAAGGTTTGGTAAAGAAACTAACAGTATTTTCATATAATAAATATGATGTAGCTAGAATTGTATGGAAGGGAGTTGCAGTAGCAGGGTTAACATATGGTAATGATGCATTATGTGTTAGTAAAAGGATTTTAGATTATTTAGAGAAAGTACAAAGGGAAATAGGAAGACATGCATTAGATGCAGAGATGTGGACAGCAAAGGAGGCAATTCAAGAAGAAATGGGATGGTCATGTCTCTATATGAGAGATGCAAAAAGTAAAATGAAAATGTTTGGTAGGTTGCAGTTTATGGATAGTAAAAGAATAGCCAAAATAGTGTTTAATTGGGTTATGAGTAAAGGGCAGGTAACAAGATGGGTGAGAAAGGTAATGTGGTATGCAAAAGATTTGGATAAAGAATTTATATCGGTATACTTGTATAAAAGGTGGGATGATTGTGTTAGGAGGATTGTTGAGTGTTATAGTGGTAAGGAATGGGATAAAAGAATAGAAGCATTAATAAAAAATAGGGAGTTGGAGAGATGGAGAAGTAGTATGGAGGGTAAGAAGAGTTTAAATATATATAGAAGTAAACGGAATATTGGAAGCGAGTTAATTTATGATAATAGTAAGGAAAGTAGTTTATTGTTTAAGGCTTGAACGGGATCTTTAGCAACAAGAGAATATACATGTAAATGGAAAACTATGGGTGATTTAGCGTTCAAATTGTGTAAGGAAGGTATAGAAAATATTAGGCACCTGTTGATTGAATGTAAATGCTTGAAAGCAGAAAGGGTACAGATAATGAAGTTATGGGAGAATAGGTATGAACAAAGTGACAATACAGAAAGTGAGTTAGTAGTTTTTATGCTGGGTTTGCAAAAAGATAAGGGGGATTTTGATTTAAAGGCCATAGAGTTGACAAAGATTATGTTGTGGAAATGGGATGGGGCAGAATATGGGAAGACTTAGAGTGGGGAATGGAAAATAAAATGGTTAACAGGTTTATCTGGGCATAGTTGCTGAGATATTCTTGACTTCGTTTAAGGAGAAGCCAAATACATCACATCACATCACATCAGCATACGCTTAAGGGTTTATTGCCTTAGTAAATATTACTTACTAATCAATGTGTGTTAAATAAATTTATAGTGAATTAGTATTGTTGAAAATATATAGACGGAGTTCATATTTTTATAATACCTATATACAGCTACCTATTTATTGATCCCATAAATATTGGAATTATCTTCAAAATCTATTATTATGTTTAAAAAACATCTGATTTTTTAAAAATTCAGTGAAGTACTTTTAATAACTAAAAATATCTACTATTAATACCATCTTTTTAAATAATTTTTATATAGATTTGCTTAACACTTACTTTACTTCTTTTTATCGAACTTCTGTTAACTTTCTGTTTTAAAGGTATTAAATATATTATAATCTTAAAATACATATTTATTGTTAGTCAACATATAATTCAACATTTTTATGCCTTCACATTGATGTTTTTATGTTCTGTACTTAGATTTTCTTATGAAAATATAAAACATTTTATAATATATAAGTTTTAGTTTTGTTGCAATTTCCACAATTCTGCTTGCTCTCTTCATGACAATTTTAAATTCTTATTTGATGAAATTAAGAACATTCTTTATGTAAATAATTTTTTTTAGTTCTTCATAACACCTGAATATTGGATTGATAATATTCTGCAAAGTTGAATCGTTAATCTTGCTACTATATGTATCTATAACCACATATAATGTTATTTTTACATTTATTTTATAATGATTTCTATTTTATTTCTTATTTCAATATTTTTAACTTTATAGTAGTTTTTTTTTCATTTTGTAATCAAATTTTCATATTCTACTAAATCCGATAATCTTCTATTTAATATCATATAATCCTTCTATTAACGAATACCTCATAAAAACAACATACATATTATTACTATTATTACTTCAATGTTAAAATGTATAAATAAATATTATCCACAGATATCTTACTTCCTATCTTTATTTTGTATTGTATATGTATTCTGTTTTTTAATAAATAAATTAGAATAAAAATGTGCTTGATATTAGAATCAACTGCCACGCAGTAGTTTACCAGTGCACATATCATTTATTTGTAAAAATAATCTTAGAATAATAAAATTTAAAAGTTTAAATGTTTTTATTTTTTATTATATTTACAATTTATAATTATTAAATATTTTTCCATTTATATTTTACATTGTTCATGATATAGAATACATACATGTTAATACTATTTTTATTAAAAAAACACACACATTTTGCATCTTCTATGCCAGATTTTAATTTACAAAACAAGAAGAAAAAAAACAAAATAAATTAAATATATAAATAATTCGCATTTCACAATTTGAAAATAATTTTGATATTTGTAAAAATGAACACTTTTATAAGTTTATCTTTATTTTGCTTAACAATTGGTATATCTTGGGTAAGTAATATATATATATACTTTAACAATTGCCAATATAACTTAATAATTTTAATGATTTAGACCTGTAAACAGACATTTATTTTTTAAAATCTGACTTATTATTTGTATTTATTTAATTTATATTAAAAAACATATGATTCATCATATTCCTAATATATATATATATATATTCGCTTATTATTTCTAAATAATACATGGGCAATTTAAAAGTATTGCAGTTTGTAATGTTAATTGACTATTTATTAGTCTGCATTACAGTGACATGTTTATTTCATATTTAAAGAGGTTTATTTAAACTTTATAGTATCAATATTTCATAATCTGTAGTCAAGTTGCAATCATTAAGTGTCCATATATATTCAATAGATCATGAGTAAGAATGGATTTCCATTTTTGCTATTAAAAGGTGTGAAGGTTGCCTTGACAGCAGTGAGAAATATTGATTACTAGATTTTACTGTGAATGTTTAGGTGGTTACTGATTGGAATCTAATATATATATGATAAAACAAAAACACATGAATAAACTCTTCAATTTTAAATAGACGATCTTATAAATAAATATATAACAGTATAGGTAGTTTATACTCGGGCTCTCTTCAATAACATTTACGAAATATAATTTAAAAATAATAATATTAAAATTAACGAGTTAAAAACGTTGCAATGTAAATTGCCAAGGCAACTTATGGAATGTATACTTTCTTTAAAACATTAATATTGGGTGATGTTAAGAAGATTTTGACTTTTAAGTTTTAATTGTAAATGCTACTGAAGGTGGTAGTCGTGCTTAAGCTTATTATTTGTATGTTACTATATTATAATTGTAGAAATAATTCTATATATATACAATAGATAAAAATAATTCTATATATATACAATAGACAAAATTATACTTTATCTAATTCATTTAACATGCTGTTCAAGTTATTTTTTATGCAACATAAATAATTTTAAACAAAGCTTAAATAAAAATAATTTAATAGTTACATATTGCGTTTATTAAAACATTGCTTCTTATACTTTTTATCAATAAAAAAATTATATATTTTTGCTGTTACTTTTGACATCATAACGCTTATATCTAATTACTGAAGACGGTGCAAAGAGTAATGATATGATTTTCATCATAATCAAACACATATCAAAAAATCTAAATTGCTGATTGTTATTTTAAATGATAATTGACTCACCAGCTCAATGGCAATTTCATTAATTACCAGATAAGAAATTATAATATTTATGACACTTAACTTCATAAACAATATTTGTAATATTTAGTTAATACAAATGACAATATTTATTTTACACACACACTTAATATTGGAAGACTGTATTAAAATTATCGTCACAATCTTTTTTTTTTCATTAATAATAAAATCACATTTAGTTTTTAAAATAAAAAAATTATCTATAAGTGGAACTTTTTCAGATATTTTTTTAAAAATATTTTAATAAATTAATGATTTCACTCAAAAAGGAATTCCAGAATGTTATTCAAGTTCCCTTAGCTACTGTTTTCTTTATTTATTTTACAAATACTTGTAAGACATATATTTTTAATACCTAGATTGACTTTCAAATATTGAAAACTATTTAGAATTTAACTTTCAAATTGTTAACATTTTTACTTATCAGATATTTTACATTTCCCCCAATTTAACTTTAAATTAATTTTTTAATTTAATTTTTTTATTATCTAAATGCTTTGCACATATTACAATATTAATATGACTCAATCATATATTACGAACTTATTTTTTTCATATTACTATGTAAGAATCTAAGGGTGATATGTCACATGATAAACTTTATTTGGTTTAGTTTTAAATACGCAAACTTCATCATATATATAAATCTAATACAGGCTAATGTTAACAAAAATGTAATTTTTATTATTGTATAAATGTTTTAAAAAGTCTTTTAGTCATCTCTTCATCTAAAAAAGATGTTATAATCTAATACTATCCTTAATCAATGTAAGTATTATTATATACTCATTACATTGTAACATTTGCCGTTATTTTATGAAATTTTAAATAATTGTGTATTTATACAATCTGAAATCTATATCCTAAATAATAAACTGGAAAAAAAAAACTACTGAAAGAATTTAATTTAGTTCTTAAAACTGTATGTATTTTCATCATTAATAATTAATCTAAAATATAATTTTATTGGTTATAATAATTAAATCAATTCAAACAACTGGCAACTGGAGTAAAGTGTAATTCCACATTAAGATGTAATAATACATTGATAAATACATTAATCTACTAATGCAGATTAAATATTATATATAATCATATATTTAGCATAAAAGATATGAAAATTAATGTACTTCAATTTACTTTGACTTTGATGTAACATAAAACGATTTGTCCCACAATGAAGCAGACATTCTTATATTTTAATATAGCTTTAGAATTTTTGTAGTGAAAATGTTTATTTATCGAAATGCGATTTATTTAATTTCTTTAATTAACAAAGACATTTGTAATGATACTTCAACCAAAACAATAGAACGGTCTTAACTTTGTCGATGTTTGACTTCGATAATGAATGATATTTGTTAGCTCTATGATCATATTTACCATACGTTTAGATCAATCCCTTGGAATTATGAGTATTAGATTTATATATGATATTTCAGGAGTAATATTGCGATAATTATGAGTTTTTTTTTTTTTTTACATTTCCTGTTTACATTTTGGTAAAAAAAATAAAAAAATTAAAATAACTTTTTCCTCTCAAAGGATTTTTTTTTGTAAAAAAAGTAATCCAGTAGTAATCGAATTGAATACTTTTATAGAGATTTTTAATTTTCTGAGTAATATGTTAAACATAAGACATGATTTTATAACAGTCCTCACTGCCTCCCACCCACTGACTCTGCTATATCTTCCAGTAATCTTTTTTGAGTATATTTATGTTATGTGAATTTTACTTTTAAGTGGACATCATTAAACATATAAAAATATTCCAACTATTCCAAATTAATTAAAAAGATGGGGGGGGGGTAAACAGTTAATGTTTGGAATTCTTGATTGATAAAATATTTAATTAGTACATTATTTTATGCTACATAACAATACATTATTAAATTTTTCATCAATAGTAATATGTTCTATCGTATATATCAAGGTTATATAAATTATATTTTTATAATTAACTATGTCAAGGAACTAATAATTGTAATCGCAACATAAATTTAACATATTTTAAAATTACTGTTAGTTGTAAAATAGTATCAAATCACTGGAAAATCCTTAAAATGATTGATTCAAAAATTCTAAAATTCGAAATATATCAATTTCATTTTAACACAAAATACAAAGAACTAACAAAACCTCTAATGTAATATCTTCCTTATTTAAAAAAAATGAATACCATTAAGTAAGACAGATTATTAAAAAAAGTTACCTTAATATTTTTGTTATTAATTCTTAATAATCAACTGTTTACTTTTCCAAGCAAATAATATCTCATCCAAAATAATAAGACTTATCTATTCTCTTTCTAAATATAAACAAAATAATAGTTTATTGTATGATATCTAAAAAAAATTATGCTTTATTACTATAAATTTTAAGTTGTAGATTTTTTTTCAATTATAAAATATTTTTAAAGTTGGCACTTTATAAAATCTTTCAATGAACCTCCATTTACAATTAATAATTTCTATATTCATATATACCTTTTCCCATTTACATTGACTTTCTTATTCATTTGCATGACTGGCAATTACTGCATATAAGTTCAGCAGATGATGATTATATAACGATTTATGTTATACTAATGATAATTAATTATAATTAGGTTAATGCTTGAAGCTTAGAACTATTCACAAAAAAAAAAAAATTGTTATATAAGTATATAATTATTAAATCTCCAACAACAATATTTTTATAATTTTACCAGTTGAGAACAGGTATTACTTTGTCAAGTATCCATATTTAAATTTTATTTTACTTTTATTAAACTCAGTATCTCCAAAAATGTAATTGATAAAATATGATATGGTACTAATTTGCAAGTATAATCATAGGCATTGCAAGATTATTGTCACCAAATTATTAAAGACAGTTTAATAAAATAATAAACTAACTTAAACAATAAATTGGTTTATAAACATTATAGGTTGCAGTATACATGCACTGTATTCATCATCATCATTCATCATTGTCAACCATTATCAATCCACTGCAGGATTAAGATCTCACCAAGTTCAATCCATCTTCTCTGATCTCTAGGTTCTCTTCTCCAAATCATCCTAACACTTTCTTATTTCATCCATCTCACATGTGGTATCTTTCTGGGGCTTTTAAATTTATTAAATATTTATGCACTGTACAATATTATAATTCTATGTCTGTATTTGTTCAAATCAATATAGTAAGCTTATAAATTTATAAATACAGTAATTAGATATATGTAATGTATAACTTTAAAATTTTTATCTACTTAGGGAGTGCTCTTGACTATTGTTGTCTTTGTCAACTAACACTTTGAAAGGCTAATCTTCCTATAATTCCATGGTCGTAATGTTTGCTACCTATCTGTTAATTAAGTCTTGTTTATATTTGTGTATTAGCATAGCTTCCTTTAATTTTTTTTGTTATGTCTGTTAAGTAAGTTTTGTTTGTATTTGTAATTAGCATAGCTTCTTTTATTTTTCTTTTGTTGTTATTTTTTTGCTGCAACAAAAAAAGGAAAATTAAGAAAACTATGCTAATATACAAATGCAAACAAGACATAATTAACAGACAGGAAGCAAATGTTAAGATCATGGAATTGTGAGAAAGTTAACCTTTCAAAGTGTTAATTGACAAAGATGACAAGGATAGTCTTAAAAGCCTTGTAAGTGGATAAAATTTTTAAAGTAATATTTTACATATATCTAAGTGCTGCATTTATAAATATTCAATTTTAAGATAATATATATGTATGCATGTGTGCACACACACGTGACAAAGAGAAGAAAGAACTGTACTCCTCACATCTCTCCCAGCCCAATTCATCCCTGCTCACCATAAAAATTTCTAAAATTCCTACTGTTTCTCTATCCTTATGTTCATATCTTGAGGTCACATATGCTTATCTCTGTTGTCAGTTTAAACATCTGGAACCTTAATTCAATCCATAGGCTCCTCGCTCTCAAACAATGGTTTGAACTCAACTCTCCCAACATCCTCTTCCTTGCTGAAACTAAACTCTCCACTCACTTCAACTACAGGATTTTTTCCACTTTGTCCACCTTTGATCTTTTCAAGTATACTTTTGCCTTGACTTCTGCTGGAGGAGTCACCATCCTCATTAATAAATGTGCCCCTACCTCTACCATTTCCATCATACATTTTGACACTCATTCTATTATCTTGGAGGTGCAATATGGATGCTTCAGAAGTTTTGTGATTTATTTATATCTGCCCTCCAATGACAGTGACACCCTAATTAAATCTATTATTCACTGAATCACTACTACCACTTCCCTTCCCATTTTTATTCTGGGTGACTTCAATATGGGCTACCAGTCCTTCACAAACAAATATCTATATCTCTTCTCCAGGGGCTCAATGTGTGTCCAGGGCTTTTCCCCAGACCATGCCTACTTTTTCTACACCCGTAAGCACCAGACCCTCATTGATTTAACATTCTACTCTCCTGATTTCCATTTCATGATTGAATCAGCCCAACTCCACACTATAGCCTTTTCAGATCACAAGGCATTACACCTCTTCCTCGACATTAACTATGGCCCTCCAGTAAACCTTGGCCTCAGAAGAACAATATTATTCCTCAACAAACAAAATATGCCAATAGCAATGCTATCAGAAATTTATATATACCTTCATAAAATCAATATCCTTCAAATGGATCCCATTTCTGCATGATTTGCATTTGTAGAAATCTGCAAGCTGCCATCTACAAATACACCTGGAATTCCTGAGGGCCACTCAAGTTTTTGGCTTCCATGGGCAAAATTTCAGAACAACTAAATGATCAGGAGACTGGACCATTAGACATTAACACCATCATCCAACTGAAACTTCAATATCACGATGCTCAAAAGGCCTTGGCTGAGTACTTCTCAGTCAAGCATAACCAGATGTATGTGGGGAATCAGCATTGTTGGACCAGAAGTTACCTGGGGTGGACTCTTGGTTTCCACAGAAAACAAACCATCCCCTCATCCATCACAATCAACAACAAAATCCTACATAGA
Source organism: Epiperipatus broadwayi (assembly GCA_028023455.1). Classification (NCBI taxonomy): domain Eukaryota; kingdom Metazoa; phylum Onychophora; class Udeonychophora; order Euonychophora; family Peripatidae; genus Epiperipatus; species Epiperipatus broadwayi. Next base: position 1,565,470 of record JAQFVV010000178.1, on the reverse strand, counting down.
TCAGAAATTGCTTATTCATTTGAGAAACCATTACAAGCACATACTTCTAAAAGCTGTCATCTCTCCTTTCACCATGCCACCAACCTTGAATGTTGGCTCTGATCCTGGCATCACCCAGGCCATGCTACTTAACAAACTGAAAAGCTTTCCTGACCATGTCCACCCTGGTCCACATGCTATTCCCAAGTTTATCCTTCTCCACCTAAGTCAGTTCACCATCCCCATTACTCTCAACATGATCAACAAGCTGGCCTCAGGTACTTACATCATTGAGAGTCTTTATCTGGTAACATTAGTACCTTTCCTTAAGAAATATCGGCCACCTACTGAGCTCGAGAGTTTAGGCCCATTTCAATGACCCCTCTGCTCATAAAACTTATTGATTCTACCATTAAAAAGTAACTATAATAATTCATACTTTCTGCTCTTTCTGCCTCACAGTTTTCTTATAAAGGGCACTCTACTCTTAGGGCCACCACACTCTTTAAGATAACCACTGAGCATGTTAGGTGCTCTCAAAATAGCAAGCCCATCATTGTCCAACTAGACATCCAAGCAACCTTTGACTCTATTAGGATTAACCTGCTCCTTAGTGTCTTCAGAAACCTGAAGGTGCCAGAGGCTTATCTGTCCATACTACACAGTCTACTGTCCAACAGAGAAATCCTAGTTACCCTGGATGGGAAAGTTGCCCCTGGCTTTACACCCAACTTATCCATCTCTCAGAACTCTTTGCTGAGCACTTTATTGTTCACTGCATTTCTGAATCCCCTTGTGCTCAAGCTAGAAAATGATCTCCCTGGTATCTTCATTCCTGCACTGAGCAAAAGCATCAAATGTCTTGATTATGTAGATGATGTTATTGTCTTTCTTACCTCAATTGATCTCATTCTCAGGCTTCAACAGATCCTCACCTTGTACTCCAAAACATACAGGCTGGTATTTAGCAGTGATAAATCAGCAGCCTGGTAACTTTCAACTGGTAAATAAATCTCCTCCACCTTCAAAGCCAAGCCACACAACTTCCTGGGATTCCCCCTCATGCTGTCTCCTAGGGACATGAGAATATAGGTCAAAAACACACTCTATCAAAGCATATTATCCATCGTCAGTGCTATCGCAGACATCTACCTCTCCCTTTATGGGAAAGTCACCTTTCACAATCTTCTAGTGTTTCCTAAAATAGCATACTAATTTCCCATTGTTCTACCTACACATTCCTTTATATCCCAAATCAACTCCCTTTGCACCCATTTTCTCTGGGGCAGAAAGGTGGTGGCCATTAACCTAAAAATAACTTGTTTTCCCAAAAACCTCAATGGGTTGGGCCTGCACTCCATTGACACTGTTCAGAGATCTCACAACAGTATCCTGACACTCCTAAGTCATTTTCCTGCCAATCTTGTTCATAATATTATCACACCCACTGACACTCCTCCTCCCAATGGCAGGCCTAGGTCATTGACCTCACTCATTTCCAACATCCTGCAAAAGGCTGGCTTTGTCATACCATCTATCAGCAGCAAACTAAAGTAGTGGGAGGTTTGCAATAATACTGCAGACTTCTTCATTGTGTCCCCTACATTCCTCGAACTCACCAATGCTCAATTAATCCAAAATTTCAAAAGGTTGTCCCTTGAGGCAAAATTCATTGATTTCCTCCTCAAAATCAATCTTCACTCCCTTCCCACAGATCAATTTTTAGTCAACCATAGGGTTTCACCAAGATCTCTCCCATATGCTAGCTCTGTAAAACTGACAATTAAATCCAGCATTTCCTACTTATATGTCCCTTTCTACTTGGTGTGAGAAATATCAACTTCTGCCTTTTCTCACACAGGAACACCATCTTTAACCTCCAAACATTCATGGAAACAGGGGTCTTTGCAGCTATTAGACTATCAGTTTTTCTCATCTATGCTCTCTGGTTGCTCCAATGTACCATTATCCTTGACAAGAAAGTAGATTCAGTCAATTAAAAGCTCTTGGACCTAGTTTGCACTTTCTAAACCTGAGATATCAAACTAGCTCCACCTTCACTCCTCACAGACACTTGGACAATTCTCCAACCCCCATCCTCTCAGCCTCTGCCATAGGACTCATTCAGAAAGACATGCATATCTGACCGGCCTGGACTACACACCATTTCCCCTTTCCACTTCTCTTTCCCTTTTTGCATGTATCCTTCTCCTCCTACCATGTTGCTCCTGAAATTTTATTTATTTTACTGTATCTGTTTTTTTATGAATAAACATTTCAACACTGGAAAAAGAATCAACTGGTTTATAGCTTTAATAAATCAATGAAAATTTAATATTCTTATGTATATTGTATTTTATGATTTGATACATTGTCACTGATGTGGAATGATTATTTTGTCATTCATATATATGTGTGTTTTTTATTTATGTATGCATTATGTAAAAATAAAAAAATGGTAAAATTGAAACATTGGTAATAACTAGAAATAGAAAATTGTTAACTTTACTATTTGTCATGTAAGTAAGTGGTAATTTAAAAGAAAGTGTATCATATTTTTGTCGACCTACCAGATCTGCCTTTGCAAAAAGGCTTAATGAAATAAATTACCTCTTTCTTGTTGTAATTTTGATACACAATCTAAATATTTTTCTAAATATTATATAGAATTAAAATTAGAAAGGCTAGAGAATGAACAAAAGGTTGATCATGATTTTTTTTCTCTTTCTTTAAGGTTTGCGTAAATTAAAGTTGTTTGATAATTATTTGGAAAACAAATATGACTAAAATATGAATGTAAAAGAAATGTTTTAATAATTAGGATAGTGTATACAAATTGGAGATAAAAGTATTTGGGAAAGTATCCAAATGTAAATTAATACATAACTAATTAATCCTTGTAGGCATATTATTTTTATCAAAAGGAAAAAAAAAATGAAAGAGTTAGGATGATGTGATATGATGTTTTTTACTATAGAGAAACATATAAATGTGTCTGCTGAACATCAGTAGCAAGAATGGTCAATTAGAAAATATAGAAGTGCAGACAGATTTCCACAATAGGAAAACATGTGGAAATAAAAGCAGAGTGGCATCAGCAAAAAGCAGAAAATTGAAGGATGAGTACTAGTTTAATTATTTGTCTTACATATTCATGTGATAGAATAGTTTTAGTTTACTGGTTTTTGTCTTTGTATAAAAGCATTTTTAATACTTAATGTAACTCAACAATTATGACAATATTTACTACTAGGCAACTATTTCTGATGTGTGAATAAAGAACCAAATACAACCATTGATCAACTATAACTCTCTAGTTTTATCCAGATATGAACTGTTGATAATGCATAGAACACAACACTGTCTGTTTATAAAAAGAAAAGCATGTTGCATTAAGGAAAGAGGAACTTGCTATAAAACACAATATAAACTTTCATATAATAATAATTTGTTGCCCAGAGACGTTAATTAAAATAGAAAAAGTTTGAAATTTTATAAATTATTACCTAAGTTGTGCATAATAGATTAACTGTAACATCAATGATACCATAGTCAAAACATTTATTATCAGTTCAAAGGCTAAGTTCTAGTTAACTTGAGATTCACTTTTAATTGTTTATTTTTGGTATTTTTAACATTAAAAAAAGATTTTGCACTTTTTTTAAAGGTTAAAAAAATTTCCGTAAAATGCTACCCTTTCTTGAATTATTTTAGAAGTAAAAAATCACTAAAACTGTCATTAATGGTCTAACAAAAGATGCATCACTGCCAATTCTTGATTCTGATTAGCTGTTACCTTTTGACAACAAAGAACATGGATTGTCAATAACTAAGTGTTACAATTTTAATTCTTTCTCTTCAAAAGTGATAAACAAATGTTTTAGATCATTTTTAAAAGTATTTTTTGACATAAACAAATTATTTTAATAAAATATGCTAAAAATAAAATTACTTTAGAAAAATAGTTATGAGTTTAGCAAAATTATTTATTTTTCTGCAGTGTAAAATTGGGAAAAAAAATCACTGATGTCATGAAAAGGATTCTTACTTTTTGGTTGGTGAGTAACGTTCATTTTAGATTTGCCACTATTGAATATTTTTATAATTATAAATAAAAAAAATATTTTTGAAAAAACTTTCATTCACTTTCCTAACCTGACAAATTATTAATATACTTTTTATAAACAAAACTAAAATGAATGTAATATTAAAAGATGAATATATTTTGATGCTTGAGATTGTAAGTTGACCAATTAAATGTTTAGAGTTTTACCTCACTCGGCTAATAAAATTGATCACCAGTGAATAAGTTATATTAATAATATTTTTTATATTCAAATGGAAGGCTTTAGAATTATTATTACTATGGGTTTGAGTATATTTATTCATTATTACATTTACCTTTAAAGTTTATTGACTAGTTGTTAATTTAAATATTTTTTAAATATATCAATTTAATTTTTATATTATGGTGTGAGATGCTGAATATTTTAAATTATTAGAGACATATATAAACAATAATTTATTTATTTATATTATAATTACCAAAAATAAATTATATTCCATTATTAGCAAATATAGATACTCTGTTGTTTGAATTCATATCAAACATATACAACCAATCAACATTATACCTGAGAATTAGTGAATTTCTGGTGAATATTCTAGGTTATAAAAGGGATGTTGAGATGACGATGATTATAGATAAGAAATTGTTCAGAAATATTTTTTCTATAGAGAAAATGGTACTTAAGGTGAATTTAGATTGAACATTAAAAAGTGCTTTTGAAATAATTAGGCTGAAGTTAGCTTTCTGAGTGAGATCTTTCAATCAACTTCACTACAGAGTTATGCTTAAATGAAGGTCTATGAAAGATTTCAAATTTGGTTCATACTTCCAAAAATGATAAAGCAAAAAGAGAATGTTAAAAAATAATGATAATTTCAGTTAAGGAAATTTATAAAAATCATGATAATTTTCTTTTCTCGTGTGTCAAAGCATCAGCCGGGAAGTGAACCCACTAACTCAGGACATATGCTTGTAAAGCAGCTGTTGCTGACCTCTCGACCACCAATGCCAAAAATTAACTGCTCTCACATGTTAAGGGTTCACCATGTGTTAATGATTGAATGTTATGTAATGACTGGAATTTATTTAAAAATATATTAAATTTTTTTAAAAGTTAACATTCAATTTAAACACATAGACATTTTATTTTAAAAAATCCATTTTCAGTGTTGAAGTATTTGTTTACATTTTTTTTTTCAAAATTATTTTCTTGAACTTGTGTAGTTCGTTAACTTTAAAAAAATATTAATAAAGATATTTTAAATTGAATGTTAATTTTAAAAAAAAAATGAATACACTTTTTAATGAATTCCATTCACAATAAAATGTTCAAATGTTAAGACATACTAAACCCTTAACATGTGATGAACAGTTAATGTGTGATGAAAATTATCATGATTTTTTTAACAATTCTTAATTAAAATTATCTTTACTTTTAATATTCTTTTTTTGCTTTAACATTATTGGAAGTATAATTAAAATTTGAAATTTTCTATTGACAGAACAAGATGCAGTGAAATATTTTCAAAATTGTGGAATAGTGTTATGAATAAGCATGTTTGTTATAATCATGCTTTATTTTTATTTCTTTGCTGCATTTATATTTTTAAAAAATTGTCATCACAACCCTTTGGACTATAGGGTTTCTTTATCATTTTAATAAATAAATAAAGAATAAATGATGAAGATATCTTAAAGTCAGCTATATTATTTATACTAAATGCTGGAAATCCCTGAAAGTAGATTACTTAAAATAAAATGCATGGTAAGCAGCATTCTATGGAAGCACTTTATTTGCTTCTAATGCTGATTGTTTGTTTCTGTGTTAATGGAAATATATATTTATTGTTGATGATTTGTGTCAACTGCTCCACTTGTTCATTCCTTATCGTTATAGTATATTAAGAAATGTATTTATTTATTTTTCCATCTAAAATCAACAATAAATTAAAAAATTATAAATGAAAAAAAGATTTATATGAGAAATAATTTCCAGAAATAGTAGTAGTAGTAGTAGTAGTAGTAGTAGTAGTAGTAGTAGTAGAATAGTCAAGATGGACGCCATGCCTCACAAGCACGTCGTTTTGGCTCCAAAATAATTTTAAAATTTTCATTGAAATTCTACTATTTGAGTCTACTTGTGGTTGATACTTTTATCATTATAGTTTATTACACCGGAATAAACAATTAGGTAGGTAAAATCTACTTCCTTTTTTAAAATCTGACAGATTTAATTTATCTGTTCTATAACTATGGAGTTGAAAGACTCGTTGCTTCTAAATCAAATGACAAACGTGAGCCTACAAATAATTCTGTTATGTCTAATAATAATTCATTATTTCAAACTGAAGATGTTCAAATTACAATCAATAACCAAAATAAATCGAATAACACAATTCAAACTAGCAATCAAGTGAAACCGCAAGCAAAGCTAATGAAACCTAGAAAAACGTTCGGCTCTGTTAACGTTCAAACGAGCATGCAAGAGTCTATCGAAAACATGGACAGTTTCCCAGAATTACCGAAAACAACTAATAATATTAATGCTAATAACCTTATGCAAGAATCAGACAATAATCAACATTTTTTCAAACAAGATCTAAAGGAAAATCAAATAAAAGAAAATAATTTGTATGCTAGAGCAGTTAAATCTCATGCCGATAATATTACCAGTAATGTGCAAAATTCAACTGAATACTTAACAGAAGTATTAGGCCTAGAAAATGATAACGAAGATGAATAAAATAATGTAAATATAATACCAGATGATACCCAATTAATTACTTCGGAATTATATGCTCAGTACACAAATAATTTTAACCAAACCATACCTCAAAGTCTCTTTAGATTGTTCCAAAAATTTCATAGCGAGAAAATGTTAATAATGGCAGTAACAAATATGGAATGCGATTTATTTAAATTTCCTATGGATAATTTTTATCAACTTTTGACTGAAAAAAAATTATGGACATTTATTTATAAAATATTATACCATCCTAATAATAGATATTTATGCATAGAATTCCATAATAAAACGCAAATGAATATTTTCAAAAATAATATTAAATTTTTGAACTCAAGAATCCTTTGTTACATCGATATGGAGTGACCCCTATCTCTACAAGGAAGAATCAAAAACTGCCACGTTGATTTTAATGAAATTGACTTGCAATTAATTCTGTCAAAATATGGGAAAATAACAAACTTTAAATATCTGCTTGATAAAAATGCAGTTATCCCAGTATTTTTAAATATTGCGATGTTTAGCATAACATTAAACAAGAATGTTACACCTAGTGATATACCAACTGTACATGAAACAGACATCTCACCAGTAATTGTCACTTTCAGAGGTTTACCACCCCAGTGCTTTCATTGCAAACAATGATCGCATTTAATACAAGACTGCCCTACCAAAGTATGTCAACAATGCGGATTAAAACACTCGAGAACACATCATTGCTGGAGCCAATTAAATACAACAAAATATAACGAAAATATCAACATCAAAATAACACCAACTTTAAGTCAAACAGGAGATAATGATAATACCCAAACGGAATTACCACAAACCCGGGATTCATCAACCTTGATTATCTCTGACACACAATCAATACCAATACACCTGGATGTACCAATAATTAGTAACTCAGAACTTGATGATGAGAATATTAGCTCATCCTCATCAAGTGAGCTTGAAGATATTTTCGTGGAAGATTCCATTCCATTTCAATTAGTAACAAAAAATAAAAAAATTGCAAAAAGAAAAAAGGGAATTGATGTAACTGAATTGATTCAAGATAATAATAATCAATCTACCGCTATAAAATGTAAATCACCAGTGAATCATGCTCCAACAAAGCAATCCATTCTGTTTAAAAAGAAAATAAAATCTAATAACTCTGACCTCCAAATAACAGGAACTCCAATGGACACACACTCGGATAGACAATTGCGTTCAATTGCTTCCACTTCAACACCACAACAGCAGGTATATTTAGCTGGTGTTGATATCCACAGAAGAACACATAAGAAAATAAAAGTTAATACTGAACACACATCAGATAACCCTAATGCAAATTATCCTGGACACATTAAACCAAACAAAACTTAGTGATATATCATGAATGAAGAACTATATCCAACCGTTTTTATTTTATTTTTATTTTATCCAATTTGTGTTAAATACTCTGTTGTAATGATTTTTTTGTTAATTTTTATGTTTGGTAGGGGTTCATTGCTGATTACACTTACCCAGCTAAAATACATATATCACATTAATAATATTATACACACACTACATGACAAACAACCACACATAATTACATCTTATACCCGTAAACTAAATAAACATAAACTTTATAATAAACAAACACATATATCTATAAATTATAAATTCACTAATACATTTTTCCTTTTATTATTAAACATGCTATATTTATTCTCATTATATACTATACAAAATTATTACCTTCCTTTAACATCCTATCCCACTGTTACATTGGATAGACTGTTCCAGTCTTCATATGACTATACTTACTCCATAAAATCTTACTTTCCACTACCAAAATCATTAACAACTACAAACATTATGCATATACAACAAATTACCATAATCATTGTACAATCTAGAATTACTCATGCTAGTATCAATTACTGAAGTTAATGTCAGAGGGATAAACTCACCCCATAGAATGTTTGCCATTACCAGCTGGATTCGGCAATTCACACCACATATTCTTTTTTTTACAGAAACCAAATGCTCAGTAAGTTCGCCTTTTAAACCTGAGCAGCATCTTGCCAAGTTTGGATATACCAGATTTTCCACATCAAACTATTCAGCTGCAGGAATAGGAGTACTCATCAATAGAAATTCTCCATTCCAATCTTTCAACATCTTATATATTGATCAACACATGATTATCATCACTCTTCATAATGCAGCATGCACAATAAATATTATAGCATTATACTTATATAATCAACCAATACTCATACACCAGCTTATTAACATAATTAATTTAACACTAGCAACAAATCCACACGCCATAATTCTCTTGGGTGACTTTAATATGTCATACCAAGACTTTACGATGAAATATCTTCATAAAATTAACAAAAGGCTAATGAGCTCAGAAGGTTTCTTTTCATCAAATATAATATCATTTTTCACTAAAAATCATTCATCACTAATAGATCTACTCTTTTACTCTCCTGAATTGCACTTTATAATTACACCCTCCCTAAACCCAGTAGCTTTTTCTGACCATCATGCCCTTAATGTCGTATTAAATTTAGATATGCATATACACTTAACACTTTTACTGAATAATACCACCCATTTATTATTAAAAACAAATGCTCCTGAAGCCATAATATCTAATGCATACATTTATTTTAAAAAAATTGACATACTTTCACTCCAACCAACAGAAGCTTGGTTTTCCTTCATTAATATTTTAGCTTCTAACATCAAACATTATACTGCAAGAAATCCTTCTACTGCACTTAGCAAAAAATTAGATATACTGCATATGAAGCTAAAAAGCACACCTACCAGCTCAAATTCAGTTAATACCATAATGTTACTAAAGCAAGAGTTCAAACAGACACAACTTACACTAGCTAATTATCTTTCTATTAAAAAAGCCAGAATTTTTTTAAAAAACACCCATGACTGGTCAAGGGCATATATCAAATGGGCATTAGGCTATAACTCTAATATAACTACACCCTCATCCATATTAATAAATGATAAAATGATTACCGGAATAAATATGCTTCCACCAATTAAACAATATTTTAAAACTAAATTTCAAAAGCTATCTATGCCAATTCTCACTCCACTTTATTTTGGTATGTCACAAACTATCCTTAATATATCTAAAGAGGACATTACAAATAAATTAAAAACTATTCCAAACAACTCGCATCCAGGAACATATGCCATTCCGAAATTTTTGCTTGAACACCTTAGCCACTTTACTATTCCCATAATTTACAATATGCTACATTACTTGTCAAATCAAATTCATAGTATAGAACTACTCTATCCTGTCTCACTAGTGCCCTTTCTAAAACAACCTTTACTACCCTCCCCTCTCAATAATCTTAGACCTATATCTATGTCCCCACTAATCATTAAAATAATAGAATCCATTATTAAAGATAAAATCAATATCTAAATTTCAGTTTGCCAAAAAAGGCTCATCCATCCCCGAGGCTCATGTCTTATTTAGGGCATTAACTGATGACATTCGCCACCATAGAAAAGCTGCACCTATTGCAGTACAATTAGATATTGAAGCTGCCTTTGATTCTGTGCCTATTGTAAAACTCTTAGAAGTGCTTGGTAGTCATGGAATCCTGATTCCAATTATGTATATTTTAGCTAATCTCTTTATAAATAGAAACATACACATCACCTTAAATGGAAAAATGTCATCAGAATTCACTCCACATAATTCAATTCCCCAAGGTTCACCCCTTAGTGCCCTCCTCTTCATCACCTACATTAATCCTCTCTTACTTCAAATTGAAACTGAACTACCAGGAATACAAACAATTTTTTTAAACCGTACAATTAATCATATTTCATTCATGGATGACATAACTGTTTTTCTTCCCTCACAGAAATTGTTACCAAAACTACATAACATATAAAAAAATACACAAAAGATTATACTCTAAAATTCAATCCCGAAAAAATGGCCACATGGTCCATACTTACTGGCACTCCAATTAAAACAAAAGTTGAAACCCGACCTCATAACTTTCTGGGAATACCTTTCCATCAATCAGTAAATATAATGAGAATAAATATACAAAATCAATTAATCATTTCTATACAAAAAATTATTAATTCTCTAACTAAAGCTTATCTTTCAATACACAGCAAGATATCTCTAATTAACATGCTAATCTATCCAAAAATTAATTTCTATTCACCCACCATTAAATTCACAACCTCATTCATTAAGAAAATCAATTCTCTATGTACTAAATTGATCTGGAACCAGAAGACAATTTCTATTAGCATTAATAAACTCCAAAAGCATTCAAAATTTAATGGCTTATCTTTGCATTCAATAAATACCTTTTATTATCAAAAATCCTATAATACACTATTTAAAATCTGCACTAACTTTCAGAATTTTCAGGTTTTCATTCCAATATCTCCTACTGACACACCTCCACCTATTAACAATAAGTTCATTAATAACCTAATTCAACACATATGTCAATACAAATTACCAGATAATATGTTTACAGCAAAAATTAAGTACTGGGGTGCATATCAAAATATGACTAACCTAGATCTGCTTCAAACACCAGATAGTACACTTAAACTAACAAACAAATCTTTAATACAAAAATTTAAATTTTGGTATTTAGAACCTAAATACTTAGACTTCCTCATCAAAATTAACATGGATGCATTGCCAACAAGTGAATTTCTTTTCAATAAGAGGAAATATACTAACATTCAACCTATCTGTCCCTTATGTGGTAGGGAGGATGAAACAATGCAACATTTTTTATATCACTGCAATGCCTTACATATATATAGACAATTGATATCCACACTCATTTATAATTCTAAACCAATATGTGACATCTTAATAGAAAATATTCAAAAAGGAATATTTCCCAATATAAGGCTGTCCATCTTTATCATTTTTACTCTCTGGTTCTTAAGATGTCACTTTGTTTTTAATCCAACATCACGAAAATATAAATCTCTTTTTGAAAATAAAATCCTAAAAATTAAAATGAGAGATCATTCTTTGGCCCCGGCGGATATAGTCAATGCCACCTGGAGCCTCATAAAATTATCTCCACAATCATAACTCTTAAACAAAATCAGCAATGGAGTAAAAAAACTTACAACCATCAATGAATAGTTTACTCATTAATTTACATGCCCCAATTTTATTTTCTTCTCTTTATGATTCATGTAATATTTGTTTACTATTTATATATATATATAAAATTATTATGTAAAATTTTTTTAACATGTAATCAGAATATAGAAATTATGTAACATTTTTAATTTGTAATAACAATATAGATATAATAATAAAAAACTTTTTAAAACTAGTAGTAGTAATAGTAGTAGTAGTAGTAGTAGTAGTAGTAGTAGTAGTAGTAGTAGTAGTAGTAGTAGTAGTAGTAGTAGTAGTAGTAGTAGTAGTAGTAGTAGTAATAATAATAATAATAATAATAATAATAATAATAATAATAATAATAATAAATAATAATAATAATAATAATAATAATAATAATAATAATAATAATAATAATAATAATAATAATAATAATAATAATAATAATAATAATAATAATAATAATAATAGTAGTGTCTTTAGTTAGATGAATTAGATAAACGTTTCCAATAAAAGTATATAAAAAATACTGAATTGCCAAAAAACAGTTGCTTAAAACATCACCTGAAGATAATTAATATTCACACCTATCAGAGAAAACGGACTTTTTACTCACAAAGTAAGTGATTTATTGCTTATAATTTTTAGTTTTTCTAAGCGCTATTCAGACACTATGTATTGTCAATATGGCGTCCACATCAGAATCCAAAATAAAGTTTGGTGTGAATCAGACTTCATGAATATATAGCAACATTATAGCACAGACAACTATGCGAACATAGCTGAATTAAATTTGCAAAATGCAAAACAAATCCCAAGATTTAGAAGGGCCAATCAGGATGACCTGAATGAAGGAAATGATATAAATATGAATCAATATGATAACGATGTGCCTTTACAAAATGTTTGGTTAAAAGAAGTGGAAGAGATAAATTGCAGATTTAATGAAACCATACCGAAAAAATTATTCACATCATTTAAGAGATTTTTTTCAAATAAGTCAATCGTCTTAGCAGCAACAGATAGAAATCTCTCTTTATACAAGTTTCCAAAGGAATTACTATATAAAGAGTTATCTAACAACAAAATGTGGACCTCAGTGTCAACCATAGAAGAGCATACCAACTCAAGATATCTGGTGGTAGAATTCATTAATGAAATGCAATGTATAGATTTTCAAGAAAAAATTAAGACTTTGGAAAATTATGCTCTTGTGATTGTAGATAGAGAGATGCAAAACTATCACATGGGCACTATTAAAAATACCTATTTTGGGTATAATATACATGATTTCACAAAATTAATGAAACCCTTTGGGCAACCGATATACATGAAGCCAATATATCACTCTGGTACGCCTACACTAGTTTATTCAAACAGTTTTTATTTCAAAATCAAAATGAATGAATGCATAAGACCTGAAGACATTCCAAGCATAATAATGGATCAGGAAGCAATACTGGCTATACAAATTAAAGGACTTAGGCCACAATGTTTTGTGTGTGGAAGTAGAAATTACCTGGCAATAGACTGTGGAAGAAAGCACAACAACAATGACCAGTCAACAGCAAAAACACAGCAAATATTAATTAAAGAATACCCAACAGAGCAACTGAAAGATCAAGCAAACCCAGACAAGAAGATAGAAAATCCCAAACACCCACTGACTGGCCGAGAAATAGATGACAATCAGCCAAGGCCAGATAAGAAAAGAAAATACACCAAATTTGAAGAGTGTGACCAAGAGATGGATGACATGCAAAAAATTATAGACAAATAGATGATATACAAAGAAATAAGCAAAGTTTGCTGAAAGTTGCTGATCAGTCAGTACTATCACAGCTGTTTGAGAAGGACAAACTAACCAATGAAAAAGAAGGAAAAAGAATGGAAGTCAGTCCAAAACAGATAAAGCCTCATCAAAAAAACAATCAAAGAAAGGAAATCAAGATAACAATTAATTAATATGCTAGGTCGTGAGCTTTCATTGCTCATCAAATATAGCTAGTTATTAAGTTAATCTATCATATAAGTTTAACCTAGAGTCTTTTTGTGTCTCCGATGATCGATGCCGGCAGGTGAGAAGTAAATTATTCGATGTCATCGGGATTGTTGCTAATAATGTTATAGATCTGGGAAATAGGCAAATAGGGCTGAATTCATGAGTGTTCCTGACCTGTGTATCTTGCACATGATTGGATTCGAGGTACTTTTGCCTAGATGCTAGATCTTGTTACATGAACATACAAATCCGACTGGCACAATATATATATATATATATATATATATATATATATAAAGATGGAGTCATCTAATCCTTACAATTTGTTCATTCTAGCAAAAATATATTATCCTCACTGACAATTGGAGGTTATAACATAAAAACCTTTCAACAAAATAATCACATGAATCCCTTAAATTAAACATTTATTGTTTATCTTGTTAATGGCAAATTTTAACATTTAAATAAATTAATTTTAACATAATAATATTTCATTATCAGGAGATCTGATATAAACAGTTTTTTTCAATTTAAGGCCTCTATATTGCATCAAAGTAAAAAAAAAAAGTAAACTATCACTCTATTTAAGTTTTAAATTACAGCAGCTATATAAATTGAGTTATTTTTATTGTTCTTTCAAGATATACTCATATCATTAAGTTCTGATATTAACAAATTCACATTCAATAATTATTACATAAATATACAGACATTTTTTTAAAAGCATAATGTGATGCCAAATATAAGGCAAACAAAGTTCAAACATAGGCAATCCTTTTGTGAACTATACTACTCATTTACTTTGATCAAAAATATTAACCATCATCAGCAAGATTTAATCACCATTAAACACATATTCTGTTTTTTTAATTTCTTTAGTAATATTGTAAAAAGGTTACTGAAGATAGGAATAGTGATTAAGACATGTTCAAGTTAAAGTGATACTGGTCTTTCATGATACATTGAGCTAAGACTTTGGGTAATGTATTTTTCATCAGTCTATCCAATATACCAATCATATAAGCATTTACTCCATTTTTTTCTTAATCCTGTAATGTCCTTTATGAATCTTGAAGAACTTCTTATATTGTTGTCCCTGTGGATGATTAACATGGGATTCAATTCAATTTCAATTCAGTAACTAACTTATTAACT